>NEWO01001120.1:113744-136066 GCA_003013225.1 Phalaenopsis aphrodite | reverse complement strand
ATTTTTGCACATCTATATGAACCAAGCAACTAAACAAGGGTTCACCAATAGATTAATATTTAGCCAATCCTCTCAGCAACTAGTAAGTTTGAACCAACTTAAGTTAAAAGTGTCAATTATGAGGTGGTCAAGAAGCCCTGACTAGATTCTTTGAGAGAAATCACATGTGAAAAATGGATGATCTAATGATTCTTCAGCAACATTACATAGATGACAAACTGAAGGCCCTCTTAAACCTTTCATCTTTAGAATATCATCAGTAGGAAGTAAGGATTTCCAAAGTCTCCAATAGAAGAAAGAAATAGAAGGCGTTAAGAGCTTACCCAAATTGCTTTACCCCAGGCCACCTGATTCCAGTGGAAGGATTGGTGGTAAATATAGGCAGACAACTTTGGAGATTGGGCTTGTTTAGTAACAATTTTTTTTCTTTTTGATTAGGTGAGAATGGAGTATCCTTAACCCATATAACCTACTCACTAGACAAAACATTGTTGAGCATCCTGCAGTTCCATTGATCTTCAGACCAATAATCTTTAACCTGACTATTGGGGATAGGACACTCAAGCTTCTCCCCATTGAAAACCCAATTATCCAACAAAAAGTTAACTTGTCCTTCTCCCAGCTCCCACAGAAAGAGCTCTTCTGCCTTATTTCTAATACACAGCAATTTGGACCACATTCTAGAATTACCCAATTTTTTTGTTACCAGGATAGGATGCATAAATCTGCAATACTTCCCCAACATAAATCTGGCCCAAAGACTATCCTAGGCGCTAAATCTGATCCACAACATATAGAGGTTGATAAAGCTCATATATTGAAAGTTCTTGAAACCCAGACCTTTAGCTTGCAAGGGTTTGCACACCTTCTATCAGGGAGCCAATGATATTGTTTCCTTTGTCCAGACTAAATAAACTTGTTGAAAATTCTTCCAATTGCTACTTGTGTACCCTTCTGCATAGTGACATTTAAAGAAAATATGAAGGCATGATAGTCAGAATGCTCCTTAGAAGGGTGATCCTCCCACCATTTGACAGAAAGGAGTTAGTCCAACAATCAAGCTGAGCCTTGATTTGATCAAAAAATTCTTGAAATTGTTGTCCAGTTCTACTCTTAGTTCATTGAACACCAAGATACTTGATAGGAAGAGTGACATGATCCAATGCTTGATCTGAGGACTAGAGTTAGTATTAACAAGAAATTGATCAATGCTTGATCTAAGGACTAGAGTTAGTATTAACAAGAAATTGACATATCTGTTGATTAAGATCTGTACCTGAAGCTTGTTGAACATGTAGAGACCTTTGTACAACTTCCTTACAGTATTTTTGGAAGCATTTGAGAATTTGATAATATCATCTGCATAAGCTAAATGACTTATCATAATGTCTGATCTATGATGGTAAGCCAAATGAGGTGAAGTAACAAACAACTTATTTAGCAATCTTGAAAAGTAATCTAGAGCTAGAATGAAAATAATAGGAGATAAGTTGTTTGATTCCCTTAGAAGCATTGAAGAAACCATGGAACTTGCCATTAATCAAAACTGAATGAGCATTACACTTCAGCCATCTATGAATTCGATTAATGAACTCTTCATTAAAGCCTCTAGCTGAAAAAGTGTCCATAATGAAATCCCAATTGATTGTGTCATAAGCCTTACTTATATCAAGTTTGAAAATAGCATTTCCCCCTCTGCATTTCCTATCAAGATCCAATAGGAGTTCCTGTGCAAGCAAGATATTGTTAGTAATATTTCTTCCTTTCACAAAGGCAACTTGATTATCACTTATGTGGTTCTGAAGGTGTGGTTGAAGCCTGAAAACAATAATTTTGCTAATCAGTTTGGAGATCACATTAGATAGACTGATATGCTTGTAGTCCCCCCAAATTTTCCTATTCTGATTCTTAGGTTTAAAGGTAATAGTAGAAGCACTGAAATATTTAGGAGGATCCACACCATTAAAGAAGTTTTGAAAAACATGTATAATATCCTTACTAGTCTTGCCCCAAGTGACTTTGTAGAATGTGGAAGTACACCCATCTGGTCTAGCAGGCTTTTAGCCATCAATACAATCTAAGGCAAGCTTAATATCTTCCTTCAAAGGAATACTATTCAAATTCAAGCCTTGAACATATTGCTGGCAGTCATAGAAAAGATCTGTCTCAATTGGAATTTTATCAGTTTGTCTGCTGGTAAACAGATTGTGGAAATACTGAACAACATCAAGAGCAATCTCTTCATCAGTACTAAGTTTTTGGCCTATGGGATTGGTGATGTTAAGGATCATTTTGCATTTCCTCCTATAGTTAATACAGGAAAGATAGAATCTAGTATTTCTGTCACCATCAATAAACATAGAGATAGCTGTCCTCTGCTTTACAAAGCTCTCATGGCAGTTAATTTGTGAAAGAAGTCTCTCATTAGCCTGGTGCACTTCAAATTCAATATTTAGACCCATTTGAAATGCCTCTTCTAGTATATAAACTTCTTCTTGAGTAGCATCTAGATTATCATTAACATTGCCAAATCTTTTCCAATTCCATCTTCTAAGATGTAAGGCCATTTTCTTTTGTAGTTTCCACAGCCTAATCCAAAGATTGTCCTCATTTTTAGAATCCCATGTTTTTTCAATTTCCTGAAGAAACTCTGGAGGTAAGGTCCACATATTCTGAAATCCAAGGTAGTACTAGCAGGTTTGATAGAGTTCCGTATAGAGCAAAGAATTGGTCTATGATCTGAATTAGCCATATCAAGGTGTGTGACAATAATATATGGAAAAGTTTGCAACCAAAGGGAATTGCCAAGTAATATGTCCAATATTTCCCACAGAGTACCCCTCCTCCAAGTGAATTTAGGCCCTTGAAAGCCTAGATCAAATAGGCCAGCAGTATGGATGAAATTGTTGAATTTGGCCATTGTAGAAGGCAAAGGGGTAATACCCCCTCTTTTTTCAGTGGTGGAAGTAATGCAATTAAAGTCCCCACCCAAGATCCAAAAGGAATTTATAGACTATCTCAGATGTAGCATATCTTGCCACAAAGTCTGCTGATTGCTAGCCAAATAGCTGGCATAAATAAAAGTAGCATATCCCACCTGTGCTCCAATAAAAAACTGGATATGAATGAATTGTGGGTGATCAAGTAGCATAGTGCACTGAATTTCATATCTGACAAAGAGCCAAATTTTATTATTAGAATTTACATAGTAAGTGAATTTAACAAACTTTTTTGTAATATTTTGAGAGTACTTTGTAACCATGTGCTCAAGTATTACAAAGCACCAAATCTTATGTGTTCTAATAAGATATTTCCATCTCTTTAAAGAGGAGGGGTACTCCAACATAAAAATTTAATCATTGAGAAAAGGTCCTCCCCTTTCCCCTAGTCCTAGGATGGTGTTCCACATGAACTGTGGAAGGTCCGTCCAAAATCTGTTTAACCTCCAACCTGCCTTTCTTTTTCTTTTTGCTTTTTTGAACTTGCCATTTATCTGTTAAAAAATCTATAAGAATAATGAGTGTTGGATCATCAATTTGGTGTGGATTAATAGCTAATAATCTATCATCTATCATATAATTATCATTCTCAATTGATTTTTTTCTTGTAGAGGAATCCTTATCGTTACTGTCCATCTGAACTACCACTGTACCATCAGGCAAGATAGTCATAATGGGAGTAACATTAGCATCTGAAGTTACATCAACACCAGACCTTCTTACACCATCCTTTTCTACTACTCATAATTTTCTAGAAGCAGTAGCCTTGTCCACTGAAGTCTTCTTTCTAGAAGGTGGATGAAGTCTGTAGGACTTTTCCATATTATGTCCAAACATTCTACAATGTGGACAATAGATAGATTTTTGCTCCACCACAATCCTTTGCCAAAACCCCTCATCTTCATTACCAATCCAAACTCTCTCAATATCAAAGAGTGTTATATCCCTTTCTATAAGAACTCTAGCTCATGCAAGCCTTGCCATAAGAGCAACTAGGAACTCTACAGATGCTAAAGAGGACATTTTGATTGTAGTACTGTATGGGGATTGGGGAATTTGAGCCATATAAGAACAATTGTGGGTTCCTTGTTAAGATCAAACCTAGGTGTCCACTTCATCAGTTTCATATGAGTGCCATTAATAATCAAAGTCTGCTTAGCAAAAACTCTTGCATAGTATTCCTTAGTGAATAATGTAATTAACAAATGTCTTCCATCTAATAAACCCAGCCTCCATGAGCCATTTAGCTTTAACTCATCAAAGTATTTTCTTATAAGATCCATTTTAGGATGGCCATACTAAAATTTTCCTATTAAAGTAAATTTAATAGAAGCATTCAGATCCTGAATTTCATGTGTATAGAAGATGATGGCAGGTTCTCCCTCCTTCACCCCAAGGGGATTGACATAAGGGCACACTCCCCTGCCTGCAGCAGCATCATGTAAGTTTCGTAGAAACACTAAGTGTTCAAAAGACTTAGGAACATCAATCCCACTGTCAACTACATCAGCAAAGGTAGCCTTAGTCCATTGTGCATTGGTCTCCACATCAATAGGAGAAGACATTGCAAAGACAAAAGGAAAAACAGAGAGTAGCAAGCTAAAAAAATAGCTTAGAAAAGTAATGCAAAAGAAAAAGCCAGAAAGAACTAGGGTTCGAAAATAACAGGAGAAAATACCCCAAACAAAGTTCAAATGAAAAAGAACAAAAGGCCAAACTCAGTCCACCAAGGTAAAAAAGTTATGGAACAGTAGAGTGTCAACAAGTTGATCTAGCAAGCAATATAAGAGTAGCAAGAAAACAAAAGGATGAAGCCAAGGAAAAAGTATTTAATTATATATATATATATATATATATATATATATATATATATATATATATATATATATATATATATATATATATATATATATATATANTATATATATATATATATATATATATATATATATATATATATATATATATATATATATATATATATATATATATATATATAATTTTAAAAAGTACTATTTTAAATTTTGAAAGTACGAGCCCTAACCGATCTCATATATAGAAGAGTTTAATAAATGAGCACAACATTGCAAGCCATGCATCTATCCCAAAGAATAGATACTTTACTTGATGGTAAGACTTGATTAAAAAAACTAAACGATATATGACATCCATTTTAGTCTGAGAAATATTTTTGTTGACCAAAAAGTTCTCCTATCTAATATAAAATATTATACATGATTTATATTAAACAGGGTTCCAAAGTTTCCTATAAGGGCAAGATCTATAGTTAATTACATCTTAGACAATTAAAATCATCTAAGAAAACTCTTGATTTGGATCAGAAGGTAAAGTTTTCAAGAATACCAAACTTTAGGGTTTCCAAGTTTGGATAAAGGAGTATCAAATGGGAAAGATCAAACATGAACAATTATTTTCGGAATCCAAATGAAGAAAACTAGGGGATGTCATGGATCTTGAGGAGAACCTCAGTGACTTCCCAAGCTATTCTATGGTTTGGCTTCAATTTTAAGGAAATATAATAGATGTTTCATCCAGTCAATTATTATTTTTTATGGCTTATACTTGTATGACACAATCATACAAATAACCTTGAAGATAGCATGGTTTATGTCATAAGGAACGACAACCTCGGAGTCTAAGGCATGTTAGGGCTTAAATTTATCAACATGGCTTTGCAAAGTCCTAAAAATGAGTTAAGGATTTATACCGTACTAGAAAAGCTACCTTGAAATCCTATGGCTTATTGTTTAATTCTAAATAAAATAGTTGTTGAAGGTCTCTTTGCTCTGTCAAATTTGTTCTTCTGCACATTCTTATTTTTCCAACCACAGTTTTAGCACCATGCTCCTTGCTATGATGACTCCAGGTTCAAAGTTTAAGGTTTTACAGCTTATGTGATAGTTTTTGTTGTTGTTCAAGTATCTTTAGGAGAGAAATTTTAATTTAATTAGAGCGACACCAGTTAGGATCCTATGGTTCCCTCATTTTGGTACCACTATTTTCTCTTGAGTTCACAAAGTCTAAATGAGTTATTAAGCTCATTTAAACCAGAGAACTCCCATTAGAAACCATAGGTTACCTCATCCTTGAAATCCTCGTAAACCTAAAAGGAGTGTATTATGTTCGTTCATTATTTTGAAAGTGTAGATTTAATTTTGAAAATGTGTTTTGTTGCTTTTTAGTTTTGGTTTAGTTTCACTTATAAAGTAAATAAATGCAGATAGAAAATGCTATAAAGTAAATAAGTAAAATTGTAATGCATAAAATGTAAATGCATACCGAGGCCTTTGCTATCGCTGCATGGTTAGTCTCATAAAGCATAATGTATTTGCAGGAAATTTATTTAAATCACACGAAAGTAAACGGGAACATCTAGTACTGGAAAAGCCTAAAAATGAGCCGTAAGAAAACACAAGTAAAAGAGAACCTGTAGTCACATATGAAAATTCAAGACTAGGTGTAAGATATTGGTAAAGGTGTGAGCTCAGAGCTAGAATATGTGTTTCCAAACCTTGACTAAGAACTACCAACCTGATAATCTACAGAGGACCGTCCTAACCTCAATCGAAGTGATTAACTGTGGACCTTTATAAATTTTTATTTTTAATTTAATTTTCATGCATGTAGAGTTTACTTTAACAAGCAAAAGAAATGTAGTTTTGTAGATACTTTGCAAAGTAGTATAGTCCACAAGTTTATTACTCTTATTAAATTATGATTACAGGAAGCCTAAAAGTATCAGAAGTAATGATCTCATCAAGAGTTGGTGAATAGTATCATCAGTCCTTATCGTCTCTCTTATTGGAGGTCCTTGACGTAGGAGATACTATTCTAAACCCCACTTTGTATCCCTCGTTTATCACACATTAGCATGATCTTCATCACCCTAGCTACATAGACCTCAAACTTACACAAGCCCAATGATCCATGTGTGGAAAAAAAAATCCCCAGTTACTCACAAGGATTTGAATACCTTGGAGAAGACTCAAATCCTTGAGCATTGGGTCAATTAATGTAAGACAAGTGGTGTATAGCTTTTTTATTGATTTAGGTGAATTATTGCGTCTCGAGGCATAGCTTGGTGGGTCCTTAAAAGTTTTAATGGTAGATTTTTTTGAACAAGGTACAAGAAGTTCAATTATCCTTTAAAATATCCAAAAGATTATAAAAGTGTTTGGGGGCATGACCCTAAAAAACTTTTAAAACCCATTGACTCAATTTAAGTTCATTTAAACTTTTTATGTTTTTAAATTGATCATCAAAAGTGAAATTTAGATTCAATGGTGCTTAATTTATCCCGTGCTCAATGAACCATGATGTTTTAATTATCTCATGAGTGGGGTACTTATACATTGACTTGACGTTCAATTTAAGAGTCATGTAAGTGGATGCCCATAAGAGCAAGTTGAATTACTGAAGACCTTATGCTCGTAATTATAATGGGGTTTATAGTGTTTTTGAGATTTTAATGATTAATTTAGTTTCTCTTTTCTAAACCTCATTAGCCAAATTTAAATCATGCCTAATTCACTACAAACACCTTAAGTTAAATTTTCAGGGTAGATTTACAACAATAAAAAATGTTAAATTAAGTGGATTTAATTCTCATTAAAATATTGCATTACTCACCAATTAGGGGGGCTTCAAATTAGATTAACCTCCAAGTCACAATAGCTTAGGAAAAATTACAATTTCACCCTTGTAGTAGAAAAGTGACAAATTGATTTCTATCTCTTAGCCCTTATGTTTCAAACATCTAAAGGGGTTCATTATGATCAATATTTCCCATTTACCCTTTAACTTAACCTAAATTTTAGTTAGGGCATCAAAATCCAATAATTACCATTTTTCCTCTAGGGCACTCCACTTCATAATTCATTAAATTCATCTCAAATGACTTTAAAATTTTCTTGGTACCTCCCTCATGGGTCATTTAAAATGCTAGAGGTGAAATTATGATTTTCTGATTTTTATTTAATTTTTATAATTATTTTTACTTAGAAGTAAGAATTCTCAATGTTAATTCATTTGATTAATCAAAGTAAAGTTTCCATCCTTATGGAAATTATACGTGGTTCACCTAGGTTAGAGGAGCACTTAGGCCAAATTTCATAATTTTTAGAATTATATTTAAATTATTATAATTATTTTTTTATTTCAGTGATTAATTAAATAGAAAATATAATTTAATTTCAAAATTAGTTTCTATATTTTTCTTTAGTCTCTCTGAGTTTAGAGAACTCAAGGAAACAAAATTTTTATTTGTATGATTTTTATTTTATTTATTGAAATTATTTTAATGAAAAATCAAGAAAAATGCATTTTGGCATTTAAAAATACATAAATTTATTAAACAATTAGAAAAAATATTGCATTTTTGGCATTTAAAAATACATAAATTTATTAAAAAAAATTAAGAAAAGAATTTTAAATGGTCCCAAGTGATCAAGGAATAATTTGTGACATTTGGAGCATTTTTTATTTTTGTTATTTTTTTTATTTTTAAATTGAAAATTAGCTCAAAAATGAACTATTTATTTTAACACCATTTTGATTTTTGTTGAGTGCCCCTTATCATAAGGATCACTCCAAACCACTTTTTATAATTTTATTAAATATATTTTATTTATTATAATTATTTTGGTGCAAAAATCTCACTTACCTTGGAAAGTACTCTTTGATATTAAACAAATTTCAAATGGGTTTCAAATCTTTACAAAAGCTTAATATTTTTTTTTATCTTCATAGTGGATCAAATTTTGTGATTTTTTGAATTATATTTTGTTTTCTTAGTTATCTATTTGTTTTAATGACTTAATTAGCTAAGAAAATAAAACTTATTATTTGAACGCATTTTGTATTTTTCCTAAGGTCCTCTGACCACAGTGAACCTACCAAAGCAAACCTCACATTTGTCTAATTTATATTTTAATTTACATAATTATCTTAAGCAAAAAGGATGACTTAACTTTGAAAATTGGCGCTTTTAGTGTTAGCAGTGTACTATAACTTTGGAAAAATCAGAGAACACTTCTAATTACATTGAGAATAAACCACCTAAATTTCAAGTTAAGGTGATTATTATTTAATTAAATAAAATTAAAACAAGCTCTGAAGTATTTAGTTAATTAAAAATAAAATTTATGAAAAATAATTTTTTATTTTTGGTCTATAATATTCTCCTCTATTCATTAAGAATCAAGGTATTTTTATTTTATTTTTATTATTTATCTACACAATGTTATGATTTTTTAAAGTTTCTAAATTTATTTAGATAAAAAATGACTTATTTTTCTACTTATCCATGTTGGCATCACAGCAACATCGTGCCTGCCAAACTTTCCACGTGACACACTTCTATTTTGCCATCTACATCAACTGCCACACAGCTCCACATTCACGAAACACTCCCTATCCAGCGTGATCTGGGTTGTTCTCCCGATACACACGTGATCGGATGGCTCCTAGTCATTATCCCCAAATGAATTAACATGAAAACCATTCATTTTCTAAACCTAATTTGTCCTTAGATTCTTAACTGAATCATGCAGGGTTTGTTCTTACACTTTCATCTAATCAAGATGCACATATCTTTATGGCTAGCACATCCTAGATTTCATGTTCATTTTACAAAAAACCAAACCCAAAAGCAAAATTAGGTATTTGAATTCATACCATAATCCAAGAGGTGTAGCCTAAATTGGATGCTTGCAAAAGCTTTGGTAGAGTCCAACAAAGATCCTTGAAGTGTCACCTTCCTCTGAGATGAGGTATAGCTAGGGGCTCGATCAAAGGGTTTTGTAGCTTTGGTCTATGTATGGTGCATAGGGTTGTAGGGATGAGGATTTTAGTGGAAAACTTCCTCTATTGCTCAGGTGAAGCTCAAGGGCACATTAATTTGGGGAAATAATAAGGTTTCAAGGATTACAATTAAAGCCTTGATTTTTGAGCTCAAAATCAAAGCTAATCAGTGGGAATTAGGGTTGGAAAGTGGTGGGGATTGACCTCTCAGAGTTGCAAAGGGGTCTGATGAAAATTTGGCAGAGTTTTGTTAAGGTTTGGGCACACTTCATACTTTAGTCATGGGGGTCTCTTATTTATAGAAGAGGCCATGACTGCCATCAGGGCATGTCATGGTTGCAGGGGAGCTACTTAGGTGGAGGGAGTAAAGCTCCCATTGCCCAATTGGAGCGTGCCAGCTTAGGGAGTCCTAATTTTTGGTTTAGACCATTCGAGACGTCTTAGGCATGGTGTTTTCTGGCGACTAAGGTGGTCGGCCAACAAGGGCTAGGTCGCCTCTAAATTCAGGGAAGTCAGGGGGATTGATTGGCCACCTCAATTTGGTTTTAGGTAAGCTCATGGTGAAAATTCAAGGGAAAATTGAAGTTTAAGCAAAGTGGACTTAGGCTAACCCCTTGGTCAAGTGGCTAGGCTTGGTCCTAGGTGGCTGAGGTGCTTGGCCTGAACCCAAGGTAGGTTTGGGAGGACTTTTAAGGCTGAATTGGGCATGGAGGAGAGGGCTAGATGTATCATGAAGGGGGAAAGTCCAAGTGAAGGATGGAGAGGGAAGAGTCACCTCCACTTAACATTTTTGGCAAATTTGACTTTATGATGTCCATGGAAGGCTCCATGAGACATGCCATGTCATCTATGATGCCATGGGGGACTTTCATGCAAAGGGAATTTCTAATTTTTATGAAAATGGGGAAAAATGCCATGATGCACAAATTTGGACAAAAATCCAAATGTATGTATAGTATGATGCCACGACGCATGGTTTGTTTAAAAGAATTATGAGGGAAAAATTTATCATGTCAGCTTGAATTGGGCATTTTCAAATTGATGAAATGGGTTTTAAAAAAATGGACATGGATATGGGCCTTTAAAATATGCATGATGAATTTAATCTTTGAAATTAATAACGGGCTAATCAAACTAGCCTGAATTTGTTTCAATCGGATTTAGAAATGATGAATTATGATGTGAATTTGAAATTTGGGGAGTTTGAAATAAAATTGGTAGAAATTGGGGTTAATTTGAGGACTTTGAGCCTAGGTGCAATGTGGGATTTTAGCCAATTTTGGTGGATTTGGGCACAATTGAAGACATAGGGTGCTACAAATTGATTTTGGGGACATTTAGGGTGAATTTAAAGATTATGGGGATTTTTGGGGCATAAGTGGTATTTTGGTAATTTTTGCGAATTTGGAGAATTTTGGGTGAAAATTAGGAAATTTGATGGTTAGGATTGGATTAGATGTAGATTGGAATAATTTGGAGACTTTGGAAAATTTTGGGGATTTTGGGTAAACTGGAGACTTTAAGTGAATTTAGGGTTCAGGGTAGAGAGCATGGAACCCGTAGGAAGCTTTCATATGATGGTCGTAACCATTTTAGGAAAAGGCTAAGGGCTTGGATACACTCATATGAGCTTCCAAAAGAAGCAAGGGGGTGAATCAAGGGCAATGGATTTCAAGTGTGTGTGTGCACCCGACCAAGCTCTAGTCACCAAAGATCAAAGAGGGTGCCCTTTAGGCTTAAAAATCATATGGGGACTCAATTTGAACTTTCTCATGTTGGTTCCAACTGACATGCCTAAAAATATTCAATTTTTATATATACATTTAATGCCCATATTTAGTGATACTGCACTTTAAAGAAAAGTTAATCAATGTTTTTGTTGCAGGTACATTAAGTTTAGGCATTTGAAGTTTAAAGGATGCAAATAGGAAAGAATTTAGAGGCAAATGACGACCCTTTATAAAAGTTGAACTAGCGCTTAAGCGCCTGATCAGGCACCTAAGTGCCAGAATTCAAAGAAGACTACACCTAAGTGCCTGATTTTGGCACCTAAGCTGCAGAATCAAAAGAAGGAGGCACCTAAGTGCCTGATTTTGGCGCCTAGGCCCTAGAAACAGTCATTCCTCCAAATGCATTGAATTTGGACGGAGTTTTGAAAGAATGTTAAAGGAAACTCTTCGAAATTCTGTCCTACATTATAAAATAGTGATTTTGTGATAGAAACTATGGGTGAGAAAAAGGTGTAAGGGTGAGAAAAACTTAGGGGAGATTTTCTCCAAGAGTAGTAAGAGGAGATGGAAAATGAGAGTTTTCTTTTTCATTACATTTCTAAGAAATAATTTGTAAGGAGAGAAAGTGGTTCAAAGGACATCAAAGGATTTGCTCGGGGAGGAGAATGAGATAATTTGTTTTAGTTTATTTTCAATTGTTGGGTAAACATGTTTATTTATATATATATATATATATATATATATATATATATATATATATATATCCATGTTTTGTTGTATCTTCCTCATGCCTTATGAGTAGTTTGCTTTATTCTTCTCCCTAAAATGAGATATAGTTTAGTGAAGAATCTAAAATTTTTTTAAAATTTTTTATTTCTTAATTGTGATGATTCAAACTTTGAGCTCATTTACTTATTGATCTAGCCATTGATTTGTTAAAATTTGTTGTGAAAACACACGATTTAAGAGGGCCATGCTTTCTAAAACTAAGTAAGAATCACATTTTGTTTCATGGATGAGAATGTACTCAATGGGATTATGTGCAAATAAATAGAGAAATATACTTTGTTAAGCGTAGAATTGGAGATTTTTGGGTGACAAACTAAAATCCTCAATTTGGTCTAGGTGTTTGGAGACTAAAGCGAGATGTTAGCTCTCAAATACGAGGAACATGGGAACTCTAAGGTGAGATCTTAATATCTCTTAGCCTAACCACAAATTTAGGGACTAAACTCTGGATTAGCTAATATTCTTTGTCACATATAAAGAGGATAAAGAATATAATTGCTACTATTTGACACAATACAATTTACTGACAATTTAGATAATTCATTGACTATAAATAGATTGAAAAGTGGAAGGATATTTTCTTAAATTTGAACCCTTAGTTATAAAACCTAGCTTAGTTACATTAGATTTAACTTTAAAGTTTAGAGATTATTGTAGCAAAACATAGTTTCTTTAGATGTTTAATACAAACTTCAACCTGCTTTCTTACTTGAGTTTTTAATAGTTTTGATATTGTGTCATTGTGTAATACTTATACTTATGTTTACAACCTAGTGACTATTTAAACTTAGAGATATACCTTAATTCACTCAGAGTGGCAACTTTTAAAAATTTAAAAGAGAAACTGATTATACTGAAGTGAACTTTTTTGTGATTATCGTGCATATTTTCTTGTCTCGCTGTCACGTATGTTAGGTTGTTGAAAAACATTACTAGCATAAACACCGCATCAAGTTTTTAGCACCGTTGTCGGGGAGGTAACAAAAATTTACTTTCTAACTTAAAAGACCTTATTAGAACTATAAGACCCATTTCATTGAGTATATATATATGAGTGCTTTTGTGAGATTTTATTATTAGATTTATTATTTGTATTTGTGTATGCATAGTATAGGATCTATAGGATAAATACTTTAGATTCTGAATTAGAAAGAATTATAAGAAAAATTTGAAAACAACATAAAGAACTTAACAATTTGAATAAAATGAAAGTTAACTTAAATAATCAATGTATTGAAAACGAACATTGACAAAGACTTTTAAGAGACTATGCTAATCCTACAATAGACGAAATACACCTTAGTTTACAAACCCTTGTTGTAGTTGCTAATTCATTTGAACTTAAACCTACTGTTATCCAAATGATACAAAATAATTAGTTTGGGGGAATACCATCTAAACATCCTAACTTACATCTTGCTAGTTTTTTAAAATTGTGTGCTACATTTAAATATGATGGAGTGTGAGATGAAGCTGTCAGACTTAAACTTTTTCCTTTTTCATTAAGGGATAAAGCTAAGATGTGGGTAAACTAAATATCACCTGGATCTATCATAACTTGGGAGCTTTATCTCAGAAATTTTTGGCTAAATATTTTCCACCATAAAAAAATTGTTAAGAAACCATTTGATGAAGTATATACTTTAATTGAAGAGATGACTATTAACGACTTTCAACGGCCCTATGAAAGTGCAAATCCTATATCAAAGAAGTTAGATTAATTTAGAATTAATTTATCTCATACACCTCTTGTGGTTGAGGAAAATTTATTGAGACAAATGATAGATTCTCAATCATCATATGAGACTTTGAATGCATTTATTAAAATCAACCCAATGACCCCTATTCTAATTATTACAATGCTAGTTGGAAAAATCACCTTAATTTAAGTTGGAATAATAATAATCCTAATGGGACAAATCTGCAATGGGTAAACAATCAAGTGAACCCTTTAGGAATTTAAACAATCATGGAAATACTAATTATCAACCTTATTATTCTCTTGGTTTTAATAGCAACACATAATTTAAGGAAATGAAATTTTCTATGGAGGAAGTAGTGTTACAAATGGGTAATCGGTTACAAAGTCTAGGAGCCGCAATGTGAAATATGGAGAATCAATTGGGCTACTACAGTTAGCAATAGGCCTCATGGAACTCTTTCTAGTAATGTCGAGATTAATCCTAAAGACCAAAATAAAGAGTAAATTAAGGTTATTCAATATAGAAGCAAAAGAGAAGTGAAGACAAAAATTCAAATAGAGATTAAGGTTGAGAAAGAAGGGGTGGAAATTGAAAAGCCTGAGGAAGATATTTCTCATGACTTAGAGTATTCTATTACACCAATGAATATTAAAGTAGAAAAACTTCCACCTCCATTCCCTTAAAGATTGAAACAACAAAATTTGGATAAACAATTTTCAAAATTCTTGCAAATATTTAAGAACTTAACCATCAATATTCCATTTGTTGATGCCCTTGAACAGATGCCAAGCTATGTAAAATTTATGAAGCATATATTAAATAAAAAAGCTAGTTTATAAATAATAAGACTATTGTACTTAGTGAGGAGTGTAGTGCTATAAATCATAAAAAGCTTGTTAAAAAACTTACAGATCCTGACAGCTTTACTATTCTGTGCACTATAGGAGAGAGATTTTATAAGAAAAGCTTTATGTGATTTAGGAGCCAGTATTAACCTTATGGCACTATCTATTTTCAGAAGGTTAGGCTCAGGAGAGATTTCTCTTACTATGGTAACCCTGCAGTTAGCTGATCATTTGACCACATATCCAAAAGGAGTTGTAAAAGATGTATTGGTAAAGGTTGATAAATTTATCATCCCGATAGATTTCATTGTGTTAGATATGGAGAAAAGTTAAGAAATTACAATCATTTTAGGGAGACCTTTTTTTGCCACTGAAAGTGCTGTGATAGACGTATAAAAAAGTGAGTTAACCATGAGAATCAATGATTAAGAACTTACATTTAATATAACAAAATCAATGAATTACCCAACAAAAGGAAGAGATGATGAATGCTTCAAAAAAGTAATTAATGATCATTTAAGTAACGACTATTTCTCAGATAATTTTTAAGAAAAAAATTGGAGAAGAACATTTGAAGCATAAAGATGAGGATCAAAGGCAAGATAAATTAATTAAAGAAAGTAATGAGGACTTAGATTATGTCCAGAAAAGATTTGAGCTATTGGACACTACAGAAAATAATAAGAATCTTATTCCTTCAATAGAAACACCTCTTGAACTTAAGATGAAGATATTGCCTACATATTTAAAGTATTCTTTTTTAGAAAATTTATTTTATCCTCAGAGTTCACTGAATTAAAAGAACAAAAAATATTGGAAAATTTATGAAAATATAAGAAATTCTTTGGATGGACATAAGCTAATATCAAAGAAATTAGTCCATCAATTTATATGCATAAATTTTTATTGAAAGAACATCATGAACCAAAAGCTGACCCTCAAAGAAGGTTAAACCCTATGATGAAAGAAGTAGTTAAGAAAGGAATTTTAAAATGGTTAGATGCCAGAATCATTTATCTTATTTTAGACAGTGCTTGGGATAGTCCAATTCACTGTGTTCCTAAGAAAGGGGTGTGACTGTAGCTTTAAATGAAAAAAAAAAATTTATACCAACAAGCTAAGTCCCTGGATGGCAAATCTATATTGACTATAGAGAATTAAATTCTGCCACTAGGAAAGATCATTTTTCTCCACCTTTTTTACACCAAATGTTGGATAAATAAGTTGGGAATATATATTTCTACTTTTTGATGGATATACTGGGTATCACCAAATTCTTATTGTTCCTGAGGATCAAGAAAAGACAACATTCACTAGTCCTTATGATACTTTTGCTTTTAGATGATTGCTCTTTGGTTTATGTAATGCACCTGCAACATTTTAAAGATGTATGATATCTATTTTTTACGATTTAATTAAAAAAGAAATAAAAGTTTTTATGAAAAATTTTCAGTGTTTGGAACTTCATTTGAATCACATTTAAATAATTTAAAAAAAAATTTAGAATGATGTGAAGAGACAAATTTAATATTTAATTGAGAGAAATGTCAATTTATGGTTGTAGGAGGAATTCTTCTTGAGAATAAAATTTCTGAAAATTGTGTGGAAGTATATCTAGAAAAATTCAAGTTATAGCTAAACAACCTCCTCCTACTACAGTGAGAGGGGTTAGAAGTTTTTAGGACATGCTGGTTTCTACAAGTGATACATTAAAAATTTTTTAAAAATCACTAGGCCTCTATGCCAACTTTTAAAAGAAGACACAAAATTTGATTTTAACCTAGAGTGTATAAATTCCTTCGAATTATTAAAATGAAAATTAATCAATGCCCTTATAATAGTTTCACTTGGTTTTGAGAGACCTTTTGAGCTAATGTACGATGCTAATAATTATGCAATTGGAGCAGTTTTAGGGCAAAGATATGACAAAAATTTTAAAATTATATATTACGCTAGCAAAACTCTTAATGAAGCTCAAATTAATTATACCACTACAAAAAAGAGTTATTTGCAATTGTATATGCTTTTGATAAGTTCATGTCATATGTAATTGGAGCTAAATGTATTTTGCATACTAATCATTAGATATTTGAAGCAAAAGAAAGAAGCGAAACCAAGATTAATTAGATGAATCCTTCTAATGAAAGAATTTAACATTGTTATAGTAGATAGGAAGGAGATTGATAATGAAATAGTTAATAATTTATTTAGGCTGGAGAAAAAAAATCTTGTAATCTTGAAAGTAAAATTAAGGAAAATTTTCTTGATAAAAAATTATACACTATTAATGAAAAGAAAATACTTTGGTTTGCATGCATAATTAACTTTATTGTTAGTGGTCTTCTATCATATGGATTGACAACAAGACAACAAAAGAAATTTATTCATGATGCTAGGTTTTACTTTTTGGATGACCCATATTTATACAACCAATGTAAAGATCAAGTTATTTGGAGATATGTACCTTATGAATGAACCCAAAAAATTATTCAAAAACACCGTGATTCTGAATTTGGAGGACAATATGGAATTGATAGAACTACTCACAAAATTTTACAATCTAGATTTTATTAGCCTAGGATGTTAATACTTATGTAAAGATATGTGATCAATGTCTGCGAGTAGGAAATATTTCAAAAAGGAATGAAATGCCTTTAAATTTTACATTGGAAGTTGAAATTTTTAATGTATGGGGATTGAATTTATGGGACCATTCATATCATCTTCAAAACTTATGTATTAATTGCAATAGACTGTGTTACAAAGTGGATTGAAGCAGTTAATTTACCTCACTATGTTGCTTTAATTGTGTCAAAATTTTTATTGAAAAATATTTTTACTAGATATGGAATGTCTAGAGTATTCATTATGGATGGGAGATCTCATTTTAGGATTAAAAGAATTGAGAAACTAGTTGAAAAATATGATATTAAACAGCAGACCTCCACTACTTATCATCTCCAGACCATTGGTCTAGCAGAATTATCTAATCGTGAAATTAAAAGAATTTTGAAAAAAAAACTATAAATCCTAATAAATTGGATTGGTCTGCTAGATTAGATATCACATTATGGGTTTATAGGACAACATACAAGACTCATATAAGAATGTCACCATATAGACTTATTTTTGGTAAGACTTGTCACTTACCAAAAAAACTGGAGCACCGAGCTTATTGGGCTATTAAGGAATTTTATTTTATTTTAAAAGATGATAGTGAGAAAAGACTGTTGCAACAGAATGAGCTTGATAAAAAATGAAACTTATGAAGAATTTAAGATTTATAAAGAAAAAATGAAAAACAGGCTTGATCGAATGATAATAAAAAAGGAATTCAAACACTAGATAAAAGATTCTATTGTACAATGCAATATTCAAATTATTTCCATGAAAACTTAAGTCCAGATGGATGGGGCCATATACTATGATAAATGTTTACCCATATGGAGTAGTGGACATTGAAGATCCAAAAAATAAAAAAATATTTTAGGTTAATGGACACAGGTTGAAACCTTACTTTGATAGCTAGAGATATACTTTTAAAGTGGTTTTAATGTTGAGTAAAGATTGAAAATGTTGGGCTGACAACGTTAAACTAAGTGCTTTGTGGGAGGCAACCCATAGACACCTTTGTAGTTAATTTTAATTTATTTTTGTGTTAAAAATGCTCTTTCAATGAATTATATGTGCTTTAGAGTCTTACATGTTAATAAAATACATAGAACACTTTAATTATTGAGTTTTATAGAAGGAATGAGTGTTATTTGGACCTTAGGCAAGATGACACATAAATGTACACTAGCGCCTAGGCGCCAAAACCGACACCTAAGTGCCAACTTACAGGGCGCTCAGTGCCTAACCGCGTAAACATGGTGCCTACGCACTGCAATTAGAAAAACCATATGGAAGTTTCTTTTCATGATTTTTAGACTATTTTTTGTCTATATAACTCTTATAACTCATCATTTAGAGTTAATTCAAATCTGTAGAGAGGTGGAGAATCCACTATTCTTGTTTATGGATTCCAACTCCAAGAGGAAATAAAAAAATGGGATCTTCAACAGAAGGAAGTTCATAAGTTTTGAAGTGTAGAAATTATATGATAAGAATCTTGTAAAGAAGAAATTGATCAAGGAAAGAGGTTTCATAAATCGAGGTTTCAATACTCCTGGTACTCATGTGGAAGAGATAATCGTGGAAAGGCAATAGGAAGTACTATGATACACAACTGCTATCGTACTCATTTTTGTCATAAAAGAATTTTATGATAATCTTCATGGGATAAACCAGGAAGCTGTCTATGTTTGAGGTAGGTGCGTACCTTTTACTCCTTCAAGAAATATTGAATTGTTCTTGATAGAGAATGTTCCAATTTGTCACTATGCCAACTTCTTTCTTACAAGAGTCAATTTAAATGAAGTCCTTAAATTTTTGATAGATGAAGATGGAACTTGGGAAAAAAAAGATGAATTTGATGTAATTTTTCCTTCTTCATTATTAGATTCTGCCTCGAAGCCTTGACATTTCTTCATTTTGGCCAAATTACTTCATACTACGAAACTATTGACCTCACTTTTGGTTGAGGTTTAGTTTTTCCTCTTTAGTAGCCTAAGGTATAGCTATAGGACTTTTCTATTGAATATTCTTAAAAAATTAGACAAGGAACCCTCACAATTAGAAATTTTAAACTCTTTTTTACTCAACTTGAAGTTCCACATATTAGTCCTAATCTCTAGCACTTAGTAGGTGGGGTCACAACGAGGGAGCTCAAGGAGAGTCCCCTTAGGACTGCTGGACCTTAGGGTTGAACCTGGGTGTTCGTCTAGGGCTTAAAGCTCTCATTTGCAGTCACTCTCACTTACAATCACTCACAACCCTGAATCTAAAATTTCTTGACTTTGGTCTCTTGATCTTTTGGGATACTCATGTAGGTGGTCCCCTAAACTCACAGGCCCTAGGCTAGGGTTTAGCTAAGACCAGTACATAGAGGACCCAAAATGGGGTTTCCATTGGCCCATGGCTTATTGAAGGTGGTTGGTACCCCAAATCTACCAAAAATGCCCAACCTAGCCTTTTGCCCCTAAATTCCCGAAAATTACCTAGATACCCTTGGGACCCTAAATTTGGCCAAAATTCCCAAATTTACCCAAAATACCCAAGTTGGTTCAAAAATCATTCCAAACCTCCTGAAAACACCCAAACTATCCAAAATCACAAAAATGCTAAATTACCAAAATACCCCTCCATAGCCCAAAATTCCAAAAATTCCCAAAACCTTTAAAATATTCCCAATTTAATTTTTATCAGCTACCACATAACCCAATTTGGCCAATTTGACTATCTTTGACCAAGACCCCCAAATTGCCTTTAAAGGCCCAACTTTCCTCAAATCACCTCAAATGTCCATCAATTTGGTCACAAATCCCCCCAATTTCAATTCTAAAATCAAATTCACCTTCTATATGACCAATATAAACCAAATCCAAGCCTAATTAGCCCATAATTTGAGCCCATTTTTGATCTAAAGCAAAACCCCAATTTTGTCCCTATGACTTGGTTCCACCAAATTGAACCCATGGCCTGCTCAACTTGCCACAATTTGTGTTGAATAATCTTCATAACATTCCCAATCATCAAAATTGACCTTCAATTAGCCTTGGTGAAGCCACAATTTCATTTTATTTCAACCTAAGTCCAAAAAGCTCCAAATTTTCCTTAAATTGGCCATGTCTCAAAATCACACCAAATTGATGGCCTTAGCCCCAAAATTTCCACTCTACACCTTCATGAAAAATCTTCACAACATCTCCCTTGACGATTTGGACCATCCAATTTGAAATTAGCCCAAGTATAGCTCAATCTAGACCAAAGTCTAGCCCAACATGCCCAAATTGACCAAATTTCAAAATCTCTTCAATCTGACCCTCCAATTGAACTAAAAATCACTTCAACCCTTCACCAAAAATCTTCATTACAATCATCTACACAATGTTGATAATTAATTTAGGCTAATTGACTTGGATAACCTAGCCTAAACCCAAGCTTTGGTCAGGGCTAATTGACATGCCTAACCTAGCCCAAGCCCAAGCTTTGGTCATTTGAACCCACATTGAACCCATGCACTAAAGAAGGCCTAACTACCCCAAAGTCACCAAATTAATGACTCCACAACCATTAGTTGGACCATAGTGACCAGCGTAAATCTCATAAAACCACCTAAACTAAGACACAAACCAAAGGTCTCCTAAATTAAGGGATTTCATTCCATATTTGCTTAAGCTTAAGATATTTTTTCCAAAACAAAGCCCAAACACATTAAATTGCTGTGATATATTTCCCTGAGGTTCGTGACCTCCCTGGCCACCTCCCTTGGCCGGCTGGCCGACCTATTGGCCGAAAAATGGCCAAACCGAGAGCCACCCTAATAGCTTTAAACCCAATTCAAACCTAGAGGCCACCTCATCCCATTTGAAGCTTAGAGCTTATCTGCCCTCCACCTAGGCAACACACTTTGCCCCCCTAATTGGCTATGACAACAAGCCTTGAGCCATTTTTTTATAAAAGCTCCCCTCTACGGCCATGGAGGGAGTGCTGAAATTTCCTCTGAGAGACTTCTCCAAATTGATCCCAAAGCCTCTTTGAGACCTCCTTAGAGCAATCCATCCACCACATTGCCTTGAATCCCTTTAGAGGAGCCCAATTTTTCAGCTCAAAACTTTACCAGAAATAGAACATAACTCCCAACACTTCTACAATCCACCAAAACCAAATTAAACTCACTGACACCTTCACCATAGTGAGAGAAGGAGAAGCCCCATAAAATTCCCCTTCCACAGAGCCCTCAGCATAGCTTAAGACCAACACCTGAAATCGAGCTTAGTCGAATTCATACCTAGACTTTGTACCACAACAAGAGGCGTAATCCTTAGCCTCCTTGGTACCCAACGAATGTGTTGAGCATCTATGATCAAAGCTTCCCTTCTCAAAGACAAGGTATTGAACCTCTCCTCCTCCCGAGCCTATTTTGACTCTCCATTTGATTAGGCTTAATTTAATTACATGATTACTGTATGGATGTGTTCGTCTCACTTAGACGAGTCCATGGGATGAAACCCGAAGTGATTTGGTTGAGTCTAGACCGAGATCTTAAGTTCTTAGTGTGGACGGTCACTGGATCCCTCTATCAGGGATGATGATGGGGATCCATTTCATCAAGCGTGTATCAGATGGACAGAGGAGATCAAGCCGGATAGCACTTCCTTACATGAACCGCGAGCCGAGTCAGTGGTTACATGGATGACGGTGTCCAACTAGAGCGCGCCACATGAGTCTTCAGAGCTGCCTAGGATCTAGTCAGCGCTGCGCGTTTAAATTGATAAATAGAAAATTTTAAAAATCACAAAATGATCCTTAACTTGAAAAATTCATATCTTG
>NEWO01001120.1:103064-113079 GCA_003013225.1 Phalaenopsis aphrodite | reverse complement strand
TTTTAAAGGCTAAAAAATGAATTTTCACTAAAATAATTCCAATAATTCAAGGAAAAATAAATGTGAAATTTGATTCTTTGTGTTTCTTGACATCAGAGAGATTTAATAAAAAAATAAAACTTAGATTTCCACTCTTAAAATATTTTATAATTAATAAACACTCCAGAACAAAAAATAATTCTTAAAATTAAAAAAAAATTCAAAAAATTTTGAAATTTCGTCCAAAGGCTTCTCTAATCTAAGCCTACCTCCAGTAAAAATTTCAAGGTATTAGGACTTATCTTGGTCAAGTTAAAAAATTTCCTTTAAAAAATCTTAATTTTGTATTAAAATAATTATGTAAATTAAATTAAATTTTGGAAAAAATCACATTTTCTCCTCTAATATCTTAATTTACCTATGAGTGAGGTGGAATAAAAATTCAAAAGTCATTTGTATCAAATTTGATAAATTATGAAGTGATTGACCCTTAGGGGCAAAAGTGTAATTTTGGAAATTTAGCCTTAATTAATATTTAGGCCTAATTTCATAAAGGGAAATGGGTAAAATTTGATCCTAATCAACATACTTGAATGATTGAAACAAAAGGGTTAATTGATAGAAATCCATCTCACTTTTCTTAAGTAAAAGATAAATTTGCAATTTCCTTAAATTACATAAATTTGGGAGTCAAGTCAATTAAATGATCCTATGCTTAAGGGTATGACTTTGGGTGTCAATAAGTCACTAATTTAATGCCTCTATTTGATGTTCAAATGAATTTCAAAACAAAAAAAAAGAATCATCATCATCACTTACAAGTCAAGACATCCACCAAAGTCATATGGGCTTAGTAGTGACCTAGGCTAAATCAAATTTCATTTAAATAAGGATTAGAAAAGTAAACATAATTTAAACATCTTTCAAACACTACAAGCCCAAGTCAAAATTTTGGCAAAGTCTCCTAAACTTGCCCCTTTAGGGGTCGTCACCCACATAATTCGTAAATTGAATTGCAAGTGATAATTCCCTATTCTTATGGATAATTGAGACATCAATGTTCACTGAGCACTAAGGGTATTTACATGATGGGTTATTAAGCAACATAATAAGTTTAAAAGAGCTTGGGATTTTTCACCAAGTAGTGAGAGAGTAGCACATACCTGCTTCTTTCTCTAGATCTCTTGGATACCTCAGAGGTCTACTAAATTTAATATGTTTTGTTTAACAAAATCATCCTTAATTAAATTAATAAGGACCCACCAAGATATGACCTAGAGTTAGGTAGGTCACCAAAACTTTACTTTCTTGTTTCATATAAAATGCCCTGACATGCATTTTGAGTTTCAGGTGGTGGTACAAGAAGACTCGTCAGGTACGATTTTACAATTTACAACGTTGTCTTCTTTTGTACTTTCACACTGTACTTTTTATGTTAAACACAAACTTGCATGCTAAACAACGATGTCACCCTACATGAAAACTAAAACTGCTAGGATAGCCACAAAACCCAAAACCAAAACTAAAATCAAATTAAAATCAACTAAGATAAAATTCACCGCCACAACATTCAAAATATAAAACTACTCAAAATTTAATCACAAATATCACACAAAATTACAACTTCAACTAAATTAAGACGTCTCTATCGGATGATCGGGATTCCTCAGAGGAGGTAACCTACGGGTGCTAACGAGGCTTCCCATGGTCTAAATGAAATTATGGAGCTCTTTTAGTTGAGTTTAGTAAATTCATTTGGACTAAGTGAATCAAATAGAATAATGGTGTCGAAACAGGGGAACCGTAGGATCCTAACCGGTGTCGCTCTAATCAAATTTAACGTGCCCACATAAAAATTTAAATAACTTCAACCATAGGGCCACCTGATTTGACATCATAACTGGACACATTAGAAAACTTAAACTCGTCGTAGCAAGGAGCTTGGATCAAGCATGGTGGGCAACACGACCATCTTCAACAGCAGATTATGTCTTCCCTAGCTAAATCAAACTTTCTTTCTTAAACTTAAACAACAAAGCCATAGGACTTTGAGGTTGCTTGTTTATGCAACATAAATCCTCACCTTATCTTTAGGCCTTTGTATAGCCCTGCTATACAATATAAGCCCTAACTCGTCTTAGGATTCTGAGGTTGTCGTTCGTCACAAACTAAATCCTCACATCTTCCAGGCTATTTGTGTGATCATTTCACACGAATGTAAGCCCTAACTAATAAAATTGGCAGGATGAAACATCTAAAAATTTCTCCTCAAAATTGAAGCCAAACATTAGGATAACTTGGGAAGTCACTGAGGTTCTCCTGCGGATCCATGAAATCCCCTAGTTCTTCCTCCTTTGGACTCTAAAACAAAATGTTCCAAATTTGAGCCAATCCCCTTTCACACCTCTACGTCCGATCTCATTGAAAAGTCCTATCCTTTTAAAATCCTTAAAGATAATATTTTCTGATTTTTATCGAGAGTCTTCTTAGTTGCTTGCCTTTGACTGGTATGATGATATTTTCTTGAAGATAATATTTCCTCTTCCAACAATTCGTTAGCAGCTTATCAGAGATTGCTTTTGACTGGTATAATGATCTACCCAATGGGTCAGTTAAGACTTTTTCTGAGTTAGAACAGTTATTATTTGCCAGAGCGCAACATCATGTGTCTATTGGAGAGCTCATGATGGAAAAGAAAAAGCCCAGCGAAAATTTGGTGGATTACATTTTGAGGTGGAGAAACCTTAGCAAGAAGTGTAAACCTCAGCTACAAGAACATCATGTGATTGAAATTCTACTCAAGAGCATTCATGGGCCATTAGCTTTCATGCTCAAGGGACTCACCATCAAATCCTTTGAGAAGCAACTTAGTAAAGCCATCAGTCTTCAAGAAGAAATCAAACACATGGAGTCACACAAAAAGTTTAAGTTGATCAGAGTGTTTGAAAAGAAGTCAGGAGTAGTAGCGACCGTCGACAAAGGAAAACAATCGATGAAGATATATGCAGAAGGTCCTCGCCAGTCTTCATCACAGTATGCTCAGAAACAGAGTAGCCAATCCAACCAGTGACCGCCTCAAGAAGGATCACCTCAAACACAGAATAAGTAAATATCCCCAGCAGAACAAAAAAAGTGGTATATTCTTTCAAAGATTAAGTTGTTTCTAAAATGTTCAGAAGTTTGATGAAGAATCCGGAATTCAGATTACCAGAGCCAAAGAAGCCCGAAGAGGTGGATAAGAAAAATGAACCAAATTATTTCCCATACCACAGTTGCTCAGGCACACTATAGAGGAATGCTTCGTATTTAAAGATTGGCTCGAGAAGAACCTTAAAGAAGGGAATATAACAATCTCAAAAGAATATTTAAGAGAACCTGAAAAAAATTTCCATAAATATGATTTTGGCCGAGCCAATCTCTCTGATCGATCTGTATACTGAAGTAGATGGATGGAGTACAACTTGGGACGAACTCGTCCTAGATCAAAAACAAGATTCATTGAAATAATCTTCTGCTTACACTAGAGAAGATGGATGGAATGAAGTCTGGAGCAAATCCTTCAAGAAAATATTGAACCAGATCCAGTCTGCATCAAGGAAAGCCTCCATTTAGAGTCCATAGAATACCAAGCCCGAGATGAAGAATTTGTCAGGAGATCCATCATCATTAAGGACAAGGAAGAAGAAGAAAAGTGTCACTATAAAGATTGATAGCACGCAGGGTAGGATAGTAGCTACCTCTACTAGATTAGTTGTCTCGGAATCAGGAAAGAAAATCCTTAAACCCCTGACTTTGTATGATTATCTTTTTGTCCCTCCGGGGTCTTATGAATATAATGACTGTGATTTTGGCTACGTTTAAACTATTTTTGGTGATAACGTAACTGATTATGACCAATCTAACTTCAATATAAATCCCAAAAATGGTCCTCAAATCGTACTTGAGTCCGAAAAACTCGTTGTCAAAACCAAAGAAGACATCAATGACACCGCTTACAATAACACCGGGAGCAAGGAGCCAATTCCCGAGCACCACGGTACACCACTTGCCATCAACCTAGATCTTTCCGACAAAGTGGAAACACCAAACGATTCAACAATGGTAGCTCAAGAAGAAGAAATTATAGAAACTAACTTGAGGAGCGTAAAAGTGTTACCACCAAGAACAACTCTAAGAGACAAAGGAAAAGAAATAATAACTCGAGAAGAGATACCTCCACCTCCACCAGTGGAAGAACCACATAATTAAGAGAAAATCAAAGGATCATACATATTAGATTACAATGTGCTAGCTCATCATAGGAAGTTGTCGGCCCGATTAAGCATCTACGACGCTCTGATCCTGTCAAAAGAGATGAGAGTATCTTTGGTTACAGCTTTGCTTGACCTAGAGATTGTCTTAACTCAGTTGGCCAGCACATCCTTAGATGAAGTTTGTTCATTGAAAGAAAAACCTGTGGTAACCTTCACAGATAAAGACTTGCTGCCCGGTACCGCCGACCACAATTGTCCACTCTACATCTCCGTCAACATCGGTAGATTCGTGTTGTCCAAAGTTTTAGTAGATCCTGAAGCATCTCTCAACTTGATGAGTCTACAGACATTGGTTTATTTGAACATTGAAGCTCGAGAACTTATAGTCGATAAAATGATGTTAAGAGAATTCAACCAAAAGGGGGAAAGAGCCCTTGGATCAATTACATTACTTATGAAGGTTGGAGAACTCATAACAACTATTAAATTGCATATCATCAACGCCGAGACCTCTTTTAACGCTCTACTGGGTCGACCATGGATTCACGAGCACAACATGGTTCCATCATCCTTATACCAGAGTATCAAGTACTACAAAGATGGATAAGAAAATTGCATCAAAGGAGACATACAACCATTTTTAGTGCATGAGATTGGTATTCACGAAGATGCTGCCTACTACGCACCTCCAAAGAAAACTATATTCTCTCACAAAATTGTCACAAATAAAAATGAAGATTCAGAAAAATCACGAAGAGGAAGCCATTCAAATCTGCTTCAGCGATCTTCTACCTCTCTCTTTTAATGAGTTGGTGGAGTTTCTTCTAGTTCACGCATCCGAGGTTGAGGCCGGGGACGTGAAAGATGAAGAATCAACTTAATCATTGAACGGACTAGGCCAACTATCAACATTGTTGATGAAAATAGTTCCAAAGATGAAATAATGATGTCAAAATAGAAGAAAACTTGGTATGAGATATCAATAGAAGATGTAGAGAAAAATGAATATGAGATAATGTACGATCGTATAAACCACTATGTGAATGCTATGGCCCTTACTCCAATTCTCCCTCAAAATATCAAGTGTTTAGAGGTCTAGGAAGTCCGTAGTGTTGGTTCAAAACTGATCAAATTTTACCGTGCTTCTACCTCTACTGATCTTGAAAAACATGTAAATTTGGATGATGATCCTAATGAATTAATGGAATTACCTTTTGTTTACTTCTCTCCTTGTGTTCAAAAGTTAATTAAATAAGGAAACTTACCAAAACAAATGCCAAAAGATAAATTTCAATTTTTGAAAAATTATGGAATGTTAAAAGTCAAACTCCAAATTCAAAAGATGGTCTCGGATTTAGTACCGTCGGACCAGTCGATGATTCTAAGTTTTGCATGGTTGTTAATGGTGAGTTAGAAGAGGATTTCCTCGATATAGATGATGACTCTATTGATCAACTAATAGAATATGCTCCGCCAGAACTTGAGGAGGAAATTAAATCCACTATTGATGAATTGAAAGAGATTAACCTCAAGAGTGAAGATCAACCCCGACCTACATTTATAAGTTCTCTACTCAATGATGAAGAGGATTCATAATTGATCAAACTGTTAATAGATTTTAAAGATTGCTTTGCATGAAGCTATGATGAAATGTCAGGACTGTCGGCAGAGGTTGCAGTTCATAAACACGGGGTGGACAAGAACATAAGCATAGTAAAACAAGCTCTCAGGAGAATGCGCCTTGAAATAGAATAACAAGTCATTGCCGAGGTGAAGAAATTAATTGACGCCAACTTTGTAAAGGAAGAGCAATACCCCACTTGGTTGGCTTACATTGTCCTAGTCAAGAAGAAAAATGGACAAATCTGTGTTTGTGTAGACTTCAGGGATTTGAACAAAGCATGTCCAAAAGATAATTTTCCACTATCAATACCAGAAATGATGGTGGATATCAATTCAACACATGAAATTTTCTCCTTCATGGACAGATCGTTGGGATACAACCAAATTAAGATGGCTCATGATGATGCAACACTTACAATTATTGGCATTGAGATTGCTTATGTGCTGGTCTTTGATTTTTAGTCTTCAGTCCTAAGTTGTTGGTCTTGTTTGTGACACTGATTTATATATCAAGATTTCAAATTTTAAGTTTGTAATTGTTTTGATTTATACATATAAGTAAATTTTGTGTTGTTTATGAAAAAATGAAAGTTGATAGATTATTTACTTGTGATAATTAATTCAAAATTTGGCTAATTAAAGTTTGGAGTGCCTTGGTGTTCAACGTTTTTATTAGATATAAGAAAATAAAATTTTTAAACGTTGGCGCTTAAGCTCCGAATTTGGTTCCTATGCACCGGATCAGCTGAACAGCAAAAATGGTCTAGAAATAGCAAAAATAGGCTTATTTTTCACCATTTTCACCTGTTTATTCTTCTTCTTCATGAGGCACACCGAGCAACACCTTAGGTCTTCCCTAAATTCATATTTTAGGTGATTTCATGGCTTGAAAATCAAGGATTTCTTCTTCTCTTGGTAATAGCTTCACTTTGACCTAGAAATTTTTTATTTACACCATAGATTTTTTCTACATTGGGGAAATTTTTAAAATTTTAAAAATTTGGAGAAATTTATTGAAGAATCCATGGTGTGAGGTTTAGGAGGTTTGCCAGTCTTAAAGCCCAATATCGATATAATACTGAACTTAACACAAATAAGTTGATTCATGAGCTAGCTTTCTTTAAGCATAAGGGTGAGATAGAAAATTTGATTTTCATGCAACATTAGGAAAACTTCTGTTATTTTAATATAGTTGTTGTTATTTTGACTGTACCAAAATTTTATGCAAACCTTCGTGAAGCATCTAACGATCAAGTATTCGTTCATGCCAAAAGTGTGGAATTTACTCTTGAAAGAATTAATTATGTTTATGAGTTACAAGATTTCATTGATTGTGAATGCGCTTCATTTGAGACATCTGAATTAGATGAGGTTATTGCATTTTTGACTGATGGAAGGGGAATTTGGAATGTGAAGAATAACCACAAGGTAAACTTCTCTACCTATATGATGAATGCACACTCCAAAGCATGAAACTATTTTATTTCTGCAAGACTTCTTCCTTCCAATCATCTTAGTGAAGTTACTAAAGAGAGATTCACATTGAAATTTTCTATTCAACAACAAAAATGTATAAATATTGGCTCTCTTATTTACCAAAATATCCTCATTTCTTCAAAAGGTGAAACTACTAGAGGTTTATGGTATTTGGCTTTGATTTTTAATTTATGTGAGCAATCTGATGTTATACATGAGAGATGGGGAAAACTGTTGCAACCACTTAAACCTATCAGCAGGTCGAATGAACATACTTATGAACTACATGCTGAGTTAAGAACTAGAGGTGGAAGCTCGAACATTCCTTATACTTCAACTTCCAGACCCTCTACTTCTACCTCTAGACCTTCTACTTCTGGTAATACTTCATTGGATTTAGTAAGGGAGCAACTACTTATATAATAAGAAGATATTGTAACATTACAAAATCAGGTAAAAAGCATAGAAGGTCACTTGTACCATAATGATGATTATACCCAGAGGCGAGTGGAATTTGATATTGCTTATCATGAGGCAATGATGAAATTCTGAAGGGGAATTCACATAGTGGTATTTATTACATGCTTCAAATTTAAGCCTTATGGTAGTGGAGATATTGAGGAGGATGTAAATCTTGAGAAGGAAGAAGAAAATGATGTTAACGATCATGAGAAGTAGCTAGATTGATACTTTTGTGTTTTTGATGTTTAGTTGTATGTATTTACATTTTATATTTAATTGTGGTACTAAAACTTGCTATCTGTAATATTAGGATATTTACTTCTGTTGTACTACTATTGCTTTTATATTTAATGTTCATGTTTAGAACTCGCCTTTACTTAGAAAATTTTTTGGTTATAACATGTTTTAGGAAACTTTATACACTGATATACTTTTTTAGTACCTGCATAAAATCATGTTCAAAACCTTGTACATAAGGTCAGTCTTTTTAATTGTATTTATTGCTTTCTTTCTTTCAACATTTTTGCACTATATGTTTTACCTATTAAAACTTTAAGTTTGGGGGAAATAAAAATTTTCTTGAAAGAGACTAAACTTTATTTGTCCTCAATAAATAATATTTTAAAAATTATTTTAACATGAATTTTGGCATCAGAGGTCAACTTTAGATAGCTATATTTTATATTTTATAAATATGATACTAGACTTAAGTAAAAGTCTTTAATAATAAAGGTTAGTTCTAAAAGTTAAGATATTTAGTATAAGAGTATTTGGTTTTGTGTTTACTATTTAAAGGAAATTGTATTTTTGAAATATTAAGAAACTTAGAGTTATATAAAAGGAAAGAATTGAGACTTTATGAAAAATCTTTTACAAAACTAATATGCATTTGTAAGTAAAGAAATGTGAGAAGTTCTTAACTTTAACAAGACGATAGTGAAGTTCAAAATAATTAAAGGTTATCCAGATATAATAATTCTCACATGAAAAAGAAAATAAAAGAAAGGATTGAAAATTTTACTAAAAGAAAAAAGAGAAAAGCAAAATGAAAAGAAAAAGAAAGAAAAGCAAAAATAAAATATATGTGAGGAGAAGCTTGAGGAGATGTCTAATAAAAAATTGGTTTCACTTGAATTTTCTTAAGAAAATGGGCTTAATTACATTTCTAAACGTATACTAAATTATTAGCATCTTTACTAATGGACTTTTCATGAATTATTTTCATATAATTCTTCTAAGGATCCTTAATATGATGAATTATAGTTATTCTTGAATGAGTAGAAAATCAAAACTCTTGGACTTGACTACTAGATACTATGACATCATTAGTATTAACCTAAGTTACTTAAATTTTTTCTATAGTTTTACTATTGTTTTCATAAAACAAAAACTATATAAATCTTTAAGTGAATCTCTCTTCCTTAAGTCATAATTTTTACATAGTAAAAGAGTTACTTGAGGACAAGTAACAATTAAGTTTGGAGGATTTTGACATGCCTAAAAATATTCAATTTTTATATATACATTTAATGCCCATATTTAGTGATATTGCACTTTAAAGAAAGGTATTTTCTTTTTTTTTCCAGATATACTAAGTCTAGTAATTTTGAGCTTAAAGGAAGCAAGTCAAAAGGAATTTGGAGGCAAAAGGCAGCTCTTTATAAAAGTTGACTACAACCTAAGTGCCTGATAATGCTTTTAAGCACCAAAATCTAGAGAACGAGGTGCATAAGCACATGATTTTAGCAACTAAGCACTAGAATCTGGAGAAGGAGGTGCCTAAGCACCTAATTTCAACGTCTAAGGGTCTAATTTCGGCACCTGGTCGTCAGAAACAACTATTCCTCCAAATGCAGTGAATTTGGAAGAATTTTTGAAAGGACATAAAAGGAAAATCTTGGAAATTTGGCCCTACATTATAAATGAGTGATCTTGTGATATAAATGAGTGGGGGGGGAGAAGAAGGTGTAAGGTTGAGAAAGACTTAGGAAATATTTTCTCTGAGAGTTGTAAGAGAAAAAGTGAGAGATTTTTTCTTCATTACATTTCTAAGAAAGAATTAAGTAATATTGTAAGGAGAGAAAGATTCAAAGGGCTTCAACGAATTTTCTTTGGGAGGAGATTGAGATAAATTGTTTTAGTTTGTTTTCAGTTGTCGTGTAAACTTGTTTATATATATATATATATATATATATATATATATATATATATATATATATATA
>NEWO01001120.1:67803-86936 GCA_003013225.1 Phalaenopsis aphrodite | reverse complement strand
ACATCACAACAGTGTCTAACAATACAAAACACAAACAATAGTAGTAGTCTCAACAAGTACAACACAAAACAAAACAATAGTACAATGTAACTGTACCACATAGAATTCACATCAATAATAATAATAAAAACCTAAAATACTCAATTTAATCCTTCTCCTACTCATCATCATCACTATCATTGCTATTCCAAAAGATAGTAGGCTCATATGATGTATATCATGGACATGAAGGGAAAACTACACTTTAGTCACCTTTCATAAGATTTTCCAAAGATGAGTGGAATTTCTCATCATAATCACCATGTCTTCTCATATAGCCATTCATATGATCAACAAAATTCTCTAAATATAATACTTTATCTGCAGTATAATTGATGTTATCTAACATCCTTTACAATAAATGTGACTGCGAATCAAAACCAAAAGCTTTACCTTGTGATGTGGATGCACGTGAGGTAGAAACATGAGAAGTGGAGGCACCTAAACTTCCAGAAAATCCTCTTCTCCAGCCAAAGACCGAGTGTTATGAATAAGACTTCACAATAATACATGTAATGGAATTAGGAGGCTGCCTTCCCAGCTAACGAATCTAACACATGTCTGCTCACATAAGGAAATGATCAAGGATACAAATCCCAGACCTGCAATAGTAGCAGCGACAAAAAAACTAGTGATAGTCTCATAAATCAGAGTTCCAATGTCAATCAAATTGAATTGTTGAATGCAATAGTTCAAGATAGATCTATCTCGAGTAACTTCGCTGAGGTAGTTGGTTGGTAGTAGATGAGCATAAATAAAGTAGTGTCATGCCTTTGATGTGGCTTCTAACTTTGACGTAGGGAAGTTAACTCTTCTTTCATTTATGATCTTCCAAATTCCTCTTCCACCGGCCAATGGCGATATGACCTCACCCAACTCTGCCTCAGTCCAACTATAATTTGAATAAAGACACAACATATTAAGCGGTAACTATTAGAAGAAATTTATTACCTCAGGGGATAAAAGCACTAAGTTTTCTTGAACCATGACTTGATCTTCTTTAGCTTCAGGGAGATTAGCGTAAAACTACCGAACAATAGAAAACACTTCCACAGCAAAAAAACAACAAAATCGTTCCCACTATCGACGAACAATCAAATCTTTCACTGCTCCACCTAGACTTTTAAAACATCTCGCAGAAATTAGTTTTCTCAACTGCAATGCGTCACTATTCATATCCTAAGTTCTCGTGCTAACAAACTTTCTCGAATCAAAATGGGACTTCCCTTTACTCCTCTTCATTCTTGGGGCCATTTCTAAAAATTATATAAAATTCACAAGCAATCCTAAATTCAACACTAAATCACTAAACTCAACTTCTAAAAGCTTAAACTATCATTTATATGTATTTTCAATAGATTTTTCTCAAATTTTCATCATGAATAGTGATTTTTGGCAAATCCATAATGTGCTCAAAATACATGGTGAAAAAAAAAATATTTAGATAGAAGTGAAATTATTACCTCAAGAAGATCAATTCTAAAAAAATTGGCTTGAATCCACCAAGAAATTTCCACTTTAAAGGAATCCCTAACTCTCAAAATTTTGAAAACCAGAGGAAGAAGAAAAAGTCGAGGGAAAAATGGAGATTTTTGGCTCAATTTTTAACTTTTAACCATTCACGAACCGGTTTAAGTCAACCGGCGCTTAGGCACCTACCTCTCAGGTTGTCCCATGCTTAAGCGCGGGTTCCTGGCGCTTAGGAGCCAGTCCATGAATTTTGATATTTTTTATTTTAAGTGAAATGCACTTCTAGCCTAATTCAAGCACTCCTAAATGGTATTATAAATCATTAATAAATATTTTCTTCCCCTTTAACTCTCCTCTTTCTGAAATTCACCAATATGAACTTATTCAATTCAACACAAAATAACATAAAATTTTACACACAAACAAACACTTTTTTTAATTCACAAACAAATACAAACATTTGTCATACATAATTTCTCAATCTAAAGTCTTGGATGAGATAATTCCTAAGCACAAACACTAAAAAGACATCATACTAAAATCACATAAAATAAACTTAACACTAATAAACATACACCTAACACAAACAACCACTAAACTTAGAACTTAATTCCACTTGCCTTCAAGTGGAACGTAGTGGCCTTTCATTAGTTTCTCCTTGGGCATTTGGAATATAGATCTGGTATAATGGAGGTGGTGAAGAACTCTGGTTGAGTCTTCTTCAATCCATTTATTTTTTAAATACATAGCCTTGTCCGCTTATTCAATAAAACTTATATGGCTAAATTGCATCTTAAGTTGCCATCCAATATGCTCCAAATGTGCGTTAACTTCCATCACTTTCACTTCAATTGAAGCTACGTCAGCCTCAATTTTGTAATTGTTTTGTTATTCCTTCTATACTAATGGCTAGGAAACCATTGTGTAGCTCTTGCAAACTTTAACTAATGAACTTATTCTTAATAAATTTCTCCTTTTTCTTCATATCAATCTCCCAAGATGAAAATTTTTCAAGATCTCTCACTCTTCACTTAGATTTTAGGGTTTAAATTGAAGTGGGGTGAGAACTCTCTTCATTTCGTTCTATTTATATGCTTTAAACCAAACCTAAAACTACTAGACACTTCTAAAACCACTAACTTACGTTAAAACCCACTAAACCATATTTAAATCTTATAGAAACATAATTTAGCATGTTTAATTAACTGCCACACTTAAGCGCCGAATGTTGGCGCTTAAGCGCAGGTGCTTAATTTAGCACAGGCCAGCTTAACCTCAAAATACTCGTTCTAACATGCCTAAGTCATCTATTAAGGTCTTAGAATCATTACTAAATCTTTATATATTCAAAATACTACAAAAATTTTCTTAATCAAGCATAACAACATAACATTCAAAACAAAAACCCATAGATAATTATGGGTTTTCTCCCACAAAGCGCTTGGTTTAGCGTCGTCAGCCCGACGTAACCAGTGCTTATTCATTTTGACCCAATAACATAAGATCATTGAATTTAAGTTGATCCCCTAAAATTAGGGTTTCAGCCTATGACCATTCACTTGGAATATTTTCTCAATTTTAGAATCTTTGATATTCACAACTCCATAATGATAAAATTTTATCACAACAAATGGGCCCATCCATCTGGACTTAAGTTTGCCTGGAAATAATCTTAACCTTGCATTATATAGCAAAAATTGTTGCCCTGGCTTAAAATTTTCAGTAAGAATCCTTCGCTCATGTCACATCTTCATCTTTCCTTTATAAATCTTAGAACTCTCATAAGATTTATTCCTTATCTCTTCAAGCTCATTTAATTGCAATAGTCTTTTCTCACTAGCATCCTTTAAATAATAATTAAATTCCTTAATAGCCCGTTATGCTTTATGCTCAAGTTCAATTGGTAAATGACAAGCTTCCCAACTATTAGCTTGTATGGGGAAATTCTATAGGAGTTCTATTTGCAGTCCTATAAGCCCACAACACATAATCAAGTTTCATTGTCTAATCTATTTTTGTTGGATTCACAAATTTTTTCAATATTCTTTTAAATTTAAGGTTGGACAATTCAATCAAAGTACTTGTTTGACGATGATAAACAATTGCAATTCAATGGTTGATATGATATTTATTTAATAAATTTTCCATTATTTTATTTCTGAAATGACTTCCCCCATCAGTTATGATCACTCGCAACATCCCAAATCTACAAAATATGTTCATTCTTAAAAACTTTGCAACGCTTTGAGCATCACATTTAGGTAAAGTAACATCTCTTATTCATTTGGATACATAGTCTACTGCTAACAATATATATAAATTTCTGAAAGATGGTATAAATGGTCCAATGTAATCTAATCCCCAAACATCAAATATTTCAACTTCTAACACATAATTGAAGAGCATTTCATTTCTCCTAGAAATATTGCCTACTCGTTGATATCAATCATAAGTTTTGATATAAGCATTAACATCTCTAAAGATTGCAGGCCAATAAAATCCAGGTTGTAAAAATTTGTATGTTGTTTTATCAACACCAAAGTGCCCCCCAAAATCAGAATTATGAAATTTTTGGATAATTTCATAAGTTTCTTCTAAAGTCACATATCTTTGAATTATTAGATCATTTCCTTGTTTATGTAAAAATGGGTCATCCTAAAAAAAATTCTTAGGTTCAGATAAAAATTTCCCTTCTGTTGGCATATCATTCCATAGGGTATAATATCACTAACAATAAAGTTCACAATGTTGACATACAATGGAATGAGCATCATTCATTAATACTAAATAATTCTTCATTTGGAAAATGTTCATTAATTTTTTTTTTCAAAATAGAGTAGTTTTTCTAATTCAACCCTGGACAGATGATCAACAATTTCATTCTCATGTCCCTTCTTATCCACTACCTCAAAGTCAAGTACTTGTAAAAGAAGAATTCATCGCGTTAGTCTTGGTTTCACATCCTTCCTTTTTATTAAATTTTTAATAGTAGGATGATCAGTATGCACAACACATATTGTTTCTATTAAGTATGATCCATTTTTATCAAAAGCATATACTATTGCTAATAACTCTTGCATAGTTGTGGTATAATTAATTTGAGCTTCATTAAGAGTTCTACTAGCATAGTATATTACTTTAAAAATCTTATCATGTTTTTATCCTGAAACAGCTTCAATAGTATAATCACTTGCATCACACATTAATTGAAAAGGTTTTTTCCCAATTTGGTGAAATAATAATTGATGCATTGACTAATTTTTCTTTTAATTACTCAAAATTTATTAAGCACTCCTTACCAAAATTAAAAAATACATCTTTTTCAAGCAAATGACATAGAGGCTTAACAATTTTTGAAAAGTCTTTAATATCGTAAAAAAATTTGATTTCCCTCACACTTGATGGGTAAGGTAAATTAGCCATCACTTGAATTTTTTCAGAGTCTACTTCCATACTATTTTCTGATATATGATGTCCTAAAATAATTCCTTCTACTACCATAAATTGACATTTTTCCCAATTGAGGACTAAATTTGTTTCTTCACAGCGCTTAAGAACTTTTGATAAATGTTCTAAACATGATTCAAATGAAGTTCCAAACACTAAAAAAGCATCCATAAAACTTCAATTCCTTTTTCAATTAAATCACAAAAAATAGCCATCATACATCTTTGAAATGTAGCAGCGGCATTACATAAACCAAAGGGCATTCTTCTAAAAGAAAATGTACCATAGGGACTGGTAAAAGTTGTTTTCTCTTGATCCTCATGAGCTATTTCTATTTGGTGAAAACCAATATATCCATCTAGAAAATAAAAGTATTTATGCCCAACTAGTCTATCCAACATTTGATCTAGAAATACAAGTGGAAAATGATATTTCCTTGTGATGAGAATTAATTTTCTATAATTAATGCATATTAGCCACCCTGTGACTTGCCTTGTTGGTATTAAATCATTATGTTTATTCACAGTTACAATCCCTCCTCCTTTCTTAGGAAGACAATGAATTGGACTAACCCATGCACTACATGAAATATGGTAGATAGTTCTAGCATCTAAACACTTTAAAATTTCTGTCTTAACTTCTTTCATAACAGGACTCAATCTCCTTTGAGGATTAGTCTTGGATTTGCAGTTCTGTTACATTTAAATTCTATGCATACAAATTGAAGGACTGATTCCTTTAATATCAGCAATTCTCCATCCAAAGGATTTCTTATAATTATTCAAAGTTTTCTTTAAACTCACTTCTTCTTCTGTAGTTAACTTTTTGAAAATTATAACCATTAATGTTGAGGAATCACCTAAAAAGACATTTTAAATGTTCAGGAAGTAACTTCAACTCTAGTTCAGGAGATTTTTCAATCGATGGATAAAAAGATTTATTTTTTTCTGTCATATCCAAAACTTCAAAACTTTCTCGAACATAATTCGAATCTTCCTTATAAATGTCTTCAAATAGATCTAATTCCTTTTCTTGCTCATGTTCCAACTCTTTCATTACAGATTTTTCTTCAAAATTTGTTTTGAAATGACATTCACTCAGATAACTTATTACATTCATTTTGTAACATTCATCATCTTTACCTTTTGTAGGATACTTCATTAATTTTAAAATATTAAACGTAAATGTTTGATCATTGACACACATAGTTAATTTCCTTTTTTGCACATCTATCATTGCTCTTCCTGTAGCTAAGAAAGGTCTCCCCCAAATGATAGGTATTTCCTTATTTTACTTTATTTCCAGCACAATGAAATCAACAAGGAAGTTAAATTGATCCACTTTCACTAAAACATCTTTTATAACTCCTTTAGGATATGTTATTGAATGATCTGCTAATTGCATTGTTACAGTAGTAGGGGATATTTCTCTTGATCCCAATCTTATAAATATTGATAATGACATAAGGTTAATGCTTACACCTAGATCACAGAAAATTTTACCGTAAAATTTGTCTCCTAATGCATATGGAATTGTGAAGCAACTAGGATCTTTAAGCTTTTTAGGAAGCTTTTACTAAATTATAGCACTTCACTCCCCACTAAGTGCAATAATTTTGTTATGTTTGAACTTCATTTTCCTGTTAAGAATATCCTTCATAAACTTCACATAGTTTGATATTTTTTCTAAGGCTTCAACAAATGGAATATTAATCGTAAGCTTCTTACAAATTTCTAGAAATTTTGAAAATTATTTATCCAACTTCTATTGATGAAGTCTCATAAGAAATTTAGAAGGCGGTTTTATAAATCAATATTAAGTTTAAAAATAGGTCTCTCTAAACTTTTTGGAGAGTCCTCTTCAGGCTCTTCAATTTCTTCTCTCTCTACTTCAATATCTTTTTGAACTCTACCTTCCAACTCTCATATGCTTCTAAGTTGAACTGCTTTTTTATGCTCTTTATCCAGGTCTTTTAGATTTACTTCTGTATTAGTAGGAAGTGTTCCTTGGGATTTATTACTTATTGAATTTGTTATTTGTTCCAATTGATTCTCAATATTTATAATCATAGCTCCTTGACTTTGTAAATGATTTCCTAAATGTAACACAACTTCTTCTATAGACAACTTTTTCTCCTTGAATTGTGGATTACTATTAAAACTTGGACGAAAAGTAGGTTTATAATTACTATTACCTTGGATGTTCCCACATTGTTGATTATTATCACCTGAAGTTTTATTCCAGCTAAAGTTAAGATGGTTATTCCAACCTTGGTTATAATAGTTTGAATATGGGTTATTCTGCTTTTTGTTTATGGCATTCAAAGTTTCTAATGATTCTTGGAATCTACCATTTGGCCTAAAGAATTCTCTTCAATCATTGCAACAGGTTAAGAAAAATTCATTTGAAATTGGTCTAACTTCCTTGAAATTATAGCTAAATATTGGCTACTTTCTTAGGATTTACTCCCTCAGAAGGCCATTAAAAATTATTAGTAGTCATCTCTTCAATTAAAGCATAAGCATCATGAAATGGTTTTGACATAAAAAAAATCTAAGAGATCCAACTAATTCATTGTAAAAGGTTTGAATTATTAACCAATCTGGTATAGCATGGTGTGGACACTTTCTCAGTAGTTCTTTAAATCATTCTCATGCTTCATAAATAGATTCCTGTTCAAACTGAAAAAAAGAAGTAATAACATTTTGAAACTTCATTTTCTTATGGTGGAAAAAATTTAGCAAGAAATTGCGCTAAATCATCCCAAGTTTTGATAGATTCAGGTGCTAACGAATGTAACCAAATCTTAGCCTTATCCTTTAGTGAGAAAAGGAAAAAGCCTAAGTTTTATAACATCATCTGTTACATCTTCATATTTAACTATAGTACACAATTCTAGAAAATTGGCAAGATTTAAATTTGGATCTTTAGTTTGTGCTCCAATAAACTAATTATTTGATATCATTTAGATAATAGCAAGTATAAGTTCAAATGAGCTAGCCATCATAACAGGTTTTTGAAAACAATAATGAATTTCATCCACTGTAGGGTTTGTAAAATCTCTTAAAGGTCTAAACTCTTAATTAATTTCAGTATTCTAATTATTTTAGTTTGCCATTTCTTGAAATTTTCAGTCTTTTTCTAAATTTTTAATTTTTTTTATTTTTCTAATAGTTTTTTCTAATTCAGAATCATAGGGCACTAGTCCTTTAGAACCTGAACTATGCATACATTACTACAAAGAACATAAAATAAAATAACACAAACAATAACTCATATAAAAAAACACTACAATATTCCCATAATAAATCTAAAAGTTTAAATAAGACTTTCTAAGAATAGAAATTTACTTTCTAAAAATTTTTTCAAAAATTTTATTTTTATTCCCCGACAATGACAACCGAAAACTTGATCATGATTTTATATGACAGTACGATGTATGCACTTATATTCTTAATTTTTCCTTATAATTCTTACTTTGCAATGGTGCCAAAAACTTGATCACCAGCAACAACTACGCAAAAGCTTAACCTTGAAGTAAATAAGAATGTAATTATTATATTTAATTATGCGATACTATGCAAGTATACATATCGTTATCAAGTAATATAAGACTTTTTTATTATACCCCTATTATCGAACCCACAGGAAAAAAATACAATATGCAAATAAAATTAGAAAAATTAGATAACAAATTTTACTTCACAAAATATTATTACTTAAACTATAGTTGTTATAATGGGAATGAAAGTTTGATTCTTTTTGTAATTTTTTTATAATTGAAAGTAAAGTAAACAACTAACTAAACTTAACTAGATATTTGTTAAATGAAGATAATATAAATAAAATATCATTTTCCTTATCATAAATCATTAAAAAGTATAAAAATTATGTTGTGAAAGTATTCAAACTATGTTGTGTCAAATATGAGCAATAATAATCCTTACCCTCTCTAGATAAGTTATAAAGAACATTATCTAATTTAAAGTTTAAATAGTCTTGAAGATGTGTTAAGTAGGGAAGATACTAGCTCTCACTCAAGACTTTCCTTTTCTCCATCCACCTGAAGACTAATATACCGTATCAAACTCTAAAACTATAAACCAATTTGAGGGATTTAGCTTGTCACTCTAAAGTCCTATAATTATACACCCTTCAAATTTTATTTTCCTATTTATTTGCACTCAATCTTATGGATTACATTTTCATCCATACAGTCTCATGTGATTCTTACCATTAGTTGACTGAGAAAATACCATCTCAGATCTTATATGTTCTCACAACAGATATTAACATCTTAATTGGTCAAATCAAGAAGTAAATGAAGTACAACGTTTAAAATCATCACAACTTATTCAAATTTTAAAGATTAATACTTCACACCACTTCCATCCAATACTTAGTCACTTATCATTTTAAGGAAAAAGATTAAAAAAAAACTACTCAAAATTCATGGAGAAAACACAACCACACTTAAGTTTGAAAGTAGAAATCATGCAAACAAAACAAGTCTAAATTACAACCAAATGTATTCATAAAGATAAAAACTTATCTTACATCCTCTCCACAAAACTCTCTTAAAGTTCCTTTGAATCTCATCTCTTCATTTTTCTTACAATACTCTCTACTCACACACTGCAACTCCTCTCTTCTCTCTAATAATATATCATAATTAATCTATGAGAGAGGTTTTGTTGGTGTGGCTATGAGGGGCATGTAGGAGTCTCTCTAGTGCGTTGGGAGGAAGTCTAGAAGAAAAAATTTCAATCCAATCCAAGTCTTTCTTTTATAATTATCCAAAAGGTGCCTTGGTGTCTCTTCAAAATGTGTCCACATTCAATGAATCTTCCAAGAGTTGCCTCCTTTCAAAAGCCAATTGAATGTATTTTTGTTTCCATTAACTCTTTCCCACATATTCACTATGGCTTGCTTCAAACACCTCTTCAAAATTTTATTCAAATTCATTGAATCACCAAGTAACTAACTCTAGCACTTAAGCACGAGGTACTTGGCGCTTAAGCATGACCTTCTCAGTTTTACTAGCGTGTAAGCGCCAGTTCTGGGCTCTTAGGCGCCATAGTTTTATGCACTCCTTCATTTTTGCTTTAAATTTGATCCTTCTTCACTTCTTTCATCAGTTTTCATCGATTTGAATGTAAGTGAAAGAAAAACACATAAATATCTTCCATTAAAGCGTAATATCTAAAAAATAGGTATAAAAATGTGTACATAAAGACTATATATTTTAGGTGTATCACGTAGCAATAAAATGCAATCTCTGACAAAATAACAGAACATCAGTGCTTTATTACCCTCAGTGTTACAACAACTTGCCCAAAAGTGTGCAATATGTTGTTGAGGGTTTCTTGTTCCATCAAAAGTATTGAAGTTCGGTGACACAAAGTCCTTGGGGTGCAGTATGACATCAAATACCTCATGGTAGGGTCTACCCATTGAAATTGATGTGCCTCATTTAAATTAGGCTAAGGCTTCTCTTAAATGATGCTCAATCAACTACTTCATGTCCCTTTCTGGTGCCAAAATTTAAATCGAATGCTTATTTTAAGTTTTATCCCTATTGGTCGAAGCAACTTCTTTCCTTTCATCTATAATGTATACAATCTCGGGCTAGTTGACCTCTGAAGATGCCATCTACTGTGACTGTGACTGTTAGTGCATCGTGGCCATGGAGGCCATAGTGGTGACCATCTCCTCTATTCTCTTATACATCCACTAATTTGTTCTTTACTTAGTTGAATAGCCTTTTGTAAGTCCTCCACAACTTTCTCCTCAACAAAAGGTGGAGCATCACACACAGATGTCGTGTCCTTGGTCTCGATGACATTGATTTCTATGAACTCCTCATCTACATAATATGACAAATTGTAATCCTCATCATCAATGTCCATTCCTCGCTCCTTTGTCAATTGTAAAATCTTAGCTTTGAGCTTCTTTACTTCATCATATATTGCTTTCTCTTTAATCAACTTAAAATCGATAGGATTTTCTTGAACTTCTTTTCATTCTGCAATGAACTCTGAAGCAACAACAATAATGACAGCTGGAACATAGAACTCATAAGCCATCTCATGACATTGCCTCACAGGCTTCTCAGACGTACCGGTGTGGCAACCTTAGGTGCCCACACTTTCCACTTGAATATTGATGCCTTGATAAGGAGTGTCTCAGCGGAGGCACCAGTATGTCAAAGAAAAGTATGCTCCCTATGTTGTGGTCGAAGTACAACATTAAAAAGTCTTTTTCTATGATCCTTCTTTGGGAAATCCTCATACGCAACATTAGGCGATGCTCTTGGACCCCTACATGACTTGAATGGTCTATGTCATGCATCTCTTGGGGCAATGATATTAGCATCTATGACAGTGGAAATGATAGCGACATGACTTCTAATTTGGTTTGAATTTTTCACCTATTTTGCGATGTGCAAGTATAAGCCTTCTAAGAATAAGTAAAAGGTCACCAACTTTGAACGTCCTTGGTTGGACTAGCTTGTCGTGGGCTTGGCTCATCTTTGCTTGGTAAAGTTCCAAATTTTTTTATGTCATTAATTGCTTCCCTTCTAGATTCTCTAATTTTGTAAGTTTGAGCTTGGTGTTGTCTTCTGCTGTAATATGGTTGGCGATGACGATTCTGAGAGAAGGTAGAAAAACCTCTAATGGAAGTACTACCTCAGATTTGTACACAAGAAAGTATGGTGTAGACTATGTAGGAGTTCTGAATATTTTTTTATAGGCCTACAAAAATTCTAACAGCTTCTCGTGCCAACTTCTTTTGTTATCATCTAATGTTCTTTAAAATTTGCACGAGCTTCTTGTTGAAAGCTTTGACTAGGCTACTCACTCTGAGGTGGTATATTGTAGAATACCTCCAATCTATCCCATGTCATATGACAAAGTTGTTGATCTTGATGCTCTTGAAGGCTGACCAATTGTTTGAAATAATTCTACGCGGCACACCGAAGTAATAGACAATCTGATTTCTGAAAAAGCTGAAAACATGCTGCTCTGTAACTTCTCGTAATGACACTACTTTTGCCCACTTAGAGAAGTAATATGTGGTTGTGAGAATAAATCTACGTCCTTTTGAGGATCGAGTGTCTATAGGTTCAATTATATTTGTATCTCAACACTCAAATAGCTACGATGCGGCCATTAGATTTAGCACAATTAAGGTTGGTGTAAGACCACTCCATGTACCTAACACTGGTGACATTTCTTAGCCATTTCCATGCAATATGTCATCATTATAGGCTAGTAGTATTTGATTCTCTTGATCTTAATTTTCATCTTTGGCCTCGACTGATGAGCACCACACGACCCGACATGCACCTCTTTGACGATATTTTGCACTTCTAGTTTGCTTAAAAATCTCAACCACATTTGATTGAACAACCTTCTCTAGAGGACATTGTCTATCATTGCATATGACAAAGCTCTTTTTGTTATCTCATGTGCTAATGAATTTTCATCTGCTAGCTTCCTTGTTTACAAATATTCTATCAGTGGCTTGCGCCATTCTTCGGTATCGTTAGTTATCATAGCTGTTATCTCTTCCTTTCCAAACTTGTGTAGACTATCAAGGTTGATTTGTGACAGAACTTGACGTCCCCGTACTGTAATATCAATGGAATCCTCTGGTGGACATGCCAACACCTTAGCAAGCTTAGCTAAAGTGTCTGCATGGGCATTGTCTCCTCAAGGAATCCCGTACAATGTTACACTGGGTAACTGCTCTAATAACTTCATTGTGTACTAATGATGTTCTACTATTCTCAGCTTCAGAATCTTGTACTCTGCGACTACTTGGTGAATTATGAGTTGTGAGTCACCATAAATGGCAATGTTTGTTATGTCCATTAAATTTCAAATTCTAGTCTAGTGATCAAAGCTTCATATTCTGCCTCATTTTTGGCACACAACTCTGTCAGGTGGTATAAGAATCTCACCATATCTGATCTGGTGTTACAAAAATCAAACCAATCCTTGCTTTGCCTGGTATAATTGTTTGTTATCCTTTATCTTTTATGGATGATGAAGCTCCATCAAAGTACATCTCCCAACATCAAGCACTGGACAGTTCACTTATAGAATTTGTTCATCAGGTAAGTCGTCATTGAGATGGGACATATCTAGTAGTGGGTGTGCTATGAGGAAATCTACCAAAATCTATCCTTTGATAGCATGAAGAGGTACAAAGGTTATATCAAATTTTAATAAGATCACAAACCATCTTGCTAACCTTATGGAAGGCGTAGGATGAGTCATTAAATATTACAACATATTAACTTTCGAAACAAGACTAACACTTTTTAGAAATCATGTAATGTCTAAGCTTCTCGGTGGTAAAAGTACAAGGCACACTATGCTTCTCAATAGGAGGATACTTTACCTATATTGGTGTTAGACATCAACCCAAGTGGTAGAGTGTGTTTTTCTTACCCTCGTATTAACATGGGCAAACATAGCTTCGAGAGAGTCATCTAAGGCCATAGTATAAAGTATCAAAGGTTTTTCCTGATAAAGGATACCAATAAAGGAGGTTTCGTTAAATATTTCTTAATCTCCTCAAAAGCCGATTCGCACGGCTCTCTTCAAAAGAATTAGGCATTCTTTTAGAGTAAAATAAAAAAGGGCTGACACCTTCCTGATAAATTAGATGTAAAGCATCTTAGATATGCCTATTTACCTTGAAAGGATCATAGTTTCTTCAAGGACCTGGGAGGTGGCATTTCTAAGATAATTTTAATATTATTTGGGTTGAACTCAATTCTCAAATGACGGACAATAAATCGTAGAAATTTTCTAGAGCTAATGCCAAAGATGCACTTTAAGGGATTCATCTTAAGATTATATTACCGAATCGCTCGAATAAGATCCTCAAATCATACATGTAATATATTTGCTGCTTGCTTTTGATGACCACGTCATTCACGTAGCACTCCACTTGGCTGTGGATGAGACCATCAAAAATCTTCATCATGGCTTGCTAGTAAGTTCCTCTGACATTCTTCATCCTAAATGGCATTACTGTGTAGCAGAATATTCCAAACGGTGTTCTAAAGGCTATAAGATTTGAGTCCTTAAGAGCCATCTTAATCTGATTGTACTTGGACCATCCATCCATAAAGGAGAAAATCTTATGTGCTGATACAATGTCCAACATTAACTCTGGTATCAGTAGCGGGAACTCATTCTTTAGGCATGTTTTGTTCAAGTGCCTGAAGTCAACACATACCTAAATTTGTCCATTTTTCTTCTTAACCAATACAACTTTAACTAACCATGGGGGGTACTTTTTTTCTCGCATAAAGTTAGCATCTATTAATTTCTTTATCTCAACAATGACTTGTTCTATTTTGAGGCGCATTTTTTCTGGGAGATTGTTTCACTGGGGTCATACTCTTGTCCACTCCAAGCCTTTAAACTACAGCATTCAAAGATAATCCTGACATTTTTCCATAACTCTAAGTGAATCAATCCTCGAATTCTGACAATAACTTGGTCAAATCCACAGACTCCTCTTTGCTAAGTAGAGAAATTATGAAGTTGGGTAGAACTGCTCCTCAATCTCGAGATTAACTTCTTGACTGTTATTTTGATTTCCTCTTCAAACTCTAGCAGAGCATCGTCTATTGGAGAGTCTTCAACATCATCTTCAACATCAAGGCAATCCTCTTCCAATCTGCTAGTAACAACCATACAAAAGTCTGATTCATCAACCAATCCTATCATACCAAATCGAGACCTTCTTTTGAGTTGAGAGTTCAACCTTTAACATTCCAAAACTTCTGGAAGAGCTATAGTTTATCTTACGGCATTTATTTTAGCACATAACCTTATTGAATTAATTTTTGCACACACAGAGAAAAGTATCCAAATGGTAATTCCATTAATTCATTAGGATCATCTCCTTCTAAGTTTACACTAGTTTCTAGATTAGGAGAAGGAGAAGCAAGGTAAAACTTGATTAATTTCAAACCAAAATCTCAAAACTTCATTGACCTCTAGGCTCTTAACTTTATGGGAGTGAATTAAAGTTAAGGTCATGGGTTGCACATAGTGGTTGATCTGATCATACATTTACTCATATTCACTTTTCTTCATATCCTCTAAGGTGATCTCAAAATGTGGCTTTTTCTAATTTAATATCATAACTTCTTCATCAAACTTACCTTCCTTAGAGCTTCCTTCCACATTGATGATGATGGTTGGACTCTTCCATTTAACAATATTGTTAGTTCTTCCTTGCCCGTGTCCCCATCCCTGATCCTGGATGTGTGGGCTAAGAGAATCTCCACCAACTCGCTGCAGAGAAGTGGTGGAAGATCACTGAATCAGAGTGGAATGATCCTTTTCTTGTGACCTTTTTGAATCTTCAATCTTATTTGACATAAATTCTCAGGAAACGACAATCTTCTTTGGAGGAGCATAGTAGGCGATGTCTTCATGGATGCCTACTTCATAAATTGAGAACGGTTGTAGATCCCCCTTAATGGAGTGTTCTTGTCCTTCTTTATAATACTTGATGTTCTGATGCATCAAAGATGGGACCATATTATGCTCATGAATCCACGGTCAACCTAGAAAGGTTTAAATGAAGTTTTTGCGTCGATAATATTGAACTTAGCAGTTGTTACTAGCTCACCAACCTTCATGAGTAGTGTAATTGACCTATATGCTCTCTCTCCCTTCTGATTGAATCCTCTTAACATCATCTTATCATCGGTAAGCTCTTGTGTGTCAATATTCAAATACACTAACATCCATAGACTCATGAAGTTGAGTGACACCTCTGGATTTACCAAAACTCTAGAGAGCACAAATCTGCAGATATTGATAGAAACGTAGAGCGATCGATTATGGTCGGTAGTGCCAAGTAGCAAGTATTCATCGGTGAAATTTACCTTAGGTTATTCATTTAACAAACAAACTTCATTCGAGGATGTGCAAGCCAACTAAGCTAAGCAAATTTTTGGATCAAGTAAGCCTTGATAAGAGATTCCCTCATCTCCGTTGACAAGATCAGAACGTCATAAATGCTTAGTCTAGCTGACAACTTCCTAAGATGAGCTAGTGATACACCAAATATATATAGCATTTATTAACACATTTTTATTCCTATTTTTTAGGATATTGTGATTTAATGGAAGGTATTTGTGTGTTTTTCTTTCAAGTACAATCAAATGGATGAAAATTGTTGAACTGAGTGAAAATGGATCAAATTTGGAGTAGAAATGAAGAAAGTGTGGAAAAGAACTGTGGCACCTAAGCACCCAGAACTGGCGCTTAAGCACTAGGAAAACCAAGAAGGTCATGCCTAAGCACCACATACCTCACACTTAAGCGCTAGAGGTAGTTACTTTATGATTCAATGAATTTGGACAAATTTTTAAAGGGTTGTTTGAAGCAACTCTTGGTAAAAATGTGGAATATGATGGACACAAAAATACATTCAAATGGCTTTTGAAAGAAGGCAACTCTTGGAAGATTCATTGAATGTGGACACATTTTGAAGTCACGCCAAAGCACCTTTTGAAAAATTATAAAAGAAAACTTGGATTGGATTGAAGAAAAAATTCTTCTATGCACCCCCTGTTAGACGCCACGATGCCTCGCTCATAGATTAATTAGGATACTTTTTAGAGAGAAGAAGGAGAGGAGTTGTGGTGTGTGAGTAGAGAGCATTGTAAGAGAAAGAAAGAGAAGAGATTCAAAGGAACTTCAAGAGTTTGGTGGAGAGGATTTAAGATAAGTTTTTTTTCTTTGTTACTACATTTGGTTTTAATTTAGACTTCTTGTTTGTTTACATGATTTCTATTTTTATACTTAAGGGTGGTTGTGTTTTCTCCATGAAATCTTAGTATTTTTCTTTATCTTTTTCCTTAAAATGATAAGTGATTAAGTGTTGGATGGAAGTTGTGTGAAGTATTAATCTTTAATGTTGGAATAAGTTGTGATGAATTTAAACCTTGTACTTCATTTGACTAATTAACATGTTAATATTTATTGGAGAACATGTAAGATCAGTGATGATGTTGTCTCATTTAACTAATGGTAAGATTCACATGAGATTGTATGGATAAGATTGTAATTCATATGGTTGAGTGCAAATAAATATGAAAATCTTTAAAGGGAGTGGAGATAGAGGAATTTAGAGTGACATGCTAAAGCCTCCAATTTGGTTCATAGTTTTAGGTCTTGATACAAGATGTTAGCCCCAAGGTGGAGGGAAAAGAGAAAACTCTAGAGTGAGAGCTAGTATCTTCCCTACCTAGCCTGTCTTCAAAACTATTCAAACTTTAAATTAGTCAATGTTCTTTATAGCATCTTTAGTAAGGGTAAAGAATAATATTACTCCTATTTGACAAAACACAATTTGAATACTTCCACAACCAAATTCCTTTACTTGGTATTGATTCAAGATAAGAAAAAAGATATTTATTTATCTTGCCATCATCTTACAAATATCTAGTTAAATTTAGTTAGTTGCTTACTTTATTTTCAAAAATAAAAAAAATTGTAAAAATAATCAAACTTTCATTTTTATTATATCATATATATTTTGAGTAAGAATATTTTACATAGTAGAATTTGTTAGCTAATTTCTTCTGACTTATTAAAAGATTGAAATTCTCCCTGTGGGTTCGATATCCGAGGCTTAATAAAAAAGCCCTATATTATTTTATAAGAATACGTATACTTGCATAGTATCCCAAATTTAAATATATTAATTGCACTCTTATTTTCTTTGAAGTCAAATTTTTGGCACTGTTGCAAAGTAAAAAATATAAGTAAGAAAAAATTAAGAATATGGACGCATACATTGTAAACTATCATATAAGATCGGGATCAAGTTGTTAGCGTCGTTGCCAGGGAGAATAAAAATATTGTGAAGGAATTTTTAGAAAGCAAAATTTTATTTTTAAAAACTTTTATTTAAACTTTTGGATTTGTTATAGGATTATCATAGTGTTGTTTTTATATAAGTTTTATTTGTGTGATTTTATTTTATGTTGTTTTGTAGTAATGTATGCGTTATCCAAGTTCTAATGGACTAATGCTCTATGACTATGATATAGAAAGAACTTTTAGAAAAATTTAAAAAAAATAAAAAATTCAAAAAAGATCATGACAAACCAAAACAATCAAAATGCTAAAATTAATCAAGAATTTAGATCTTCAAGAGATTATGCAAACCCTATATTAGATGAACATCATTGTAGTTTTCAAAAATGTTCTATAGTTGCTAATTCATTTGAACTTAAACCTTTTATTATCTAAATGGTATCAAATAATCATTTTTGGGGAGCACCAACTGAAGATCCAAATTGAAATCTTGCCAATTTTCTAGAATTTTGTGCGATATTTAAATATGATAGTGTTTTGGATAATGCTATAAGACTTAGAATTTTTTCTTTCTCACTGAGGGATAAGGCTAAGATATGGTTAAATTTGTTAGCACCAGATCTATCAAAACTTGGGGTGATTTATGAGAAAAATTCCTTGCTAAATATTTTCCATCATTAAAGATTGCAAAATTTGGAAATGATATCACATCTTTTTATTCAGTTTGAAGAAGAATCTATTGATGAAGCATGAAAACAATTTAAAGAACCACTGAGAAAGTGTCCACACTATGTTATACCAGATTAATTAATAATTCAGACCTTTTACAATAGATTAGTTGGATCTCTTAGACCTATTATCGATGTCGCTGCTGGTGGTTCTTTGATGTCAAAATCATTTCATAATGCTTATTCTTTAGTTAAAGAGATGGTAACTAATAATTTTCAATGGCCTTCTGAGAGGATAAATCCTGAGAAGGTAGCCAATGTCCATGAATTTGATGCTTTTACAATGTTAGCAAATCATGTTATTACAATTTCAAGGAAGTTAGAACAATTTGGAATGAATTTTTCTCAACCAATTTCAATAATTGCAGAGAGTTCATTAGGCCAAATGGTAGATTCTCAAGCATCATTTGAAACTTTAAATTTCATAAATAATAAGCCAAATAATCCTTTTTCAAACTCTTATAACCCAGGTTAGAAGAACCATCCTAACTTTAATTGGAAAAATACTTAGGGTGGTAATAATCAACAATGAGGGAACAACCAAGTAAACCCATTAGAAAACTGGAACAACCAATGTGATAAT
>NEWO01001120.1:46498-59191 GCA_003013225.1 Phalaenopsis aphrodite | reverse complement strand
CGTATATATTTATATAACTAAATATCTTCTTCCCAATTTAACAACTGATAACTTTCTAGCAACTTTGCTGAGGAATAGTTTTTGCATATATCAGTAATGTGTTAATGTCCCTCATGGACCAGATTACCCTTCTTCCATTGACAAACTTTGTTGATTTCTTTCTTGAGAAAGTATGGTCAACTTTTTAGGATTCCAAGACAGTCTGTTTGATCACCTTTAAATAGAGAGGTTCAAGAGTCCTTTAGGATTTTATCTTTTATGTGGGGTCGGACCCCCAATAGGTGTGTTGGTGGACTAGCTCCACCTAGGCGATGTGTGTTGTGATTCTTGAGAAGTGATCCTGCATTGGGTCCTAAACTTCACTGTTTCCCTCGTATCTTTTGGGTTTAGTTTGTTATATTATGAATCAAGCCTAGTCATTACGTTTCTTTGCCCTCATTTTTTTTAATCAAAACTATTTAACGCTATAATCACAAATAAATAATAAATTTGAAAATGGAAATAAGAAAAGACATACCCAGTCTACAAAATGACCTTTGTTAATTTTTAGTGTTCACAGTGAAATTATAAAGTGATGGCCAATACTAACCCTCAAAACTTTTCCTTTGAAGCTACTACGATGGAATTCCATACTCTCAATTTCTCCTGCAACCTGCTCACCGATTGTGACACTTGTAACATTGCACCGATGATCAAGTTTTGAGCTAGATTCAATGAGTTTGAGGTCATACTTGGCAAAACTTCATTCATCGTCATGAAGGTTGCTAATCCAAAATTTTAAGAGCCATCAGTTGAGTTTAATCTGAACTATCCCCTTGACTTCCCTTCTTATCAGAAGGTAAAGGTATTTGTCGTCCCAACACCCATTAAGTCTGTTGTTCTCGCATCCGCCACTCAAGAGTCATCACACCTACTGTTGTCAGATTCACTATCACTATGCCTACCATGCCATTTGTTAAAGAAAAAGAAATTTTTATTGAAGAAGATTCAGTTGACGGGTTCACCACTATACTGTCAGTATTTTAAGTCGGTTTTAGTTGAGGGGATAAGCTGCTGACCAAGTTGCAAAGAAGAAACTGAAACTAGAAAATTTAGTGGGTCGTCAAAGCCCAGGCCACAAAGATAGCCTTTGTTGATAAGATTACTCACCAGGAGGAACTTGAATTGCCTGAGAATGCTCCTCTCATACGAGGGAGTTGTTTAATCTATTAATGGATACAACTTGCGGTGAGAGCATCAATAGGATTTCCACTGCTCTGCCGTCACCATAGGATTAAGCTGAGGTGATGGAGAGGCCCACTCATATCACCGAAGTCTGTACAGTGTTTGAAAGACTAGCTGCTAAGGAGGGGTGTAGTATCACTGAGTTGCTCAAGTGAGTGGGATGTGCAGTCCCATCCCAGATGAATAAAGAAATATTTCAGGATATCAAATATGTTTTCCAGTTCCATAAAACAATTGAAGTACCTCAAGCCTGTGTTCTAGTCAGATTTCAGCTTGGAATCCATCTTGATAACACTATCACCATTACACATTCTACCCTTGTTGCTTTTAATTTTGTAAGACGTCGACCGTTCAAGTCATGTCTGGGTCTCAGGATACCACCTACCACTGTCATGAAAACTTCTCAAAGAAGGATAAAGGGAAGAGACCTGTTACTAGTGTACTTGTTCTGCACCGCAGGAGCATACTTCTCTTCAATATACCGATGCCTCCTTCAAGACACTCCATCTTAAAGCATCAACGTTGATGAAGAGAGTGTGGGTACTCAAGGGTGTTGCACCTGTACATCTTGATGAGCCTGTAGGGCCGTTTTGTGGAATGAAGCATAGGTCTCATGTGCCAAAGGTTGTTACCACCATTACAAAGTCCATCATACAGTAAGATGATGTTCAAGAGAGATTTCCAGATCTCAAGATCCAAAAGAATGTAATCAAAGAAAAGGTAGATAAGCTCAGAGCTAAGATTGCAGAGTTGGTCAAAGAATGAGGAGTAGGTAATGATGATGATGATGATGATTTTGACTTCACATATTATATCAATGAAGAGTTAATGGAAATTAATGTCCTTGAAACTAGGGTCGCTACATCTGCACATGATGCTCCACTTTCTAGTGAGGAGACCATCGCATATTACCTACAAAGTGTCATTCAACTAAGTGATGTACAAAGCACACAAATGGAGAAAAGGATGGAAGAGATGGCCACCACCATAACCGACATGGCTACAGTACACGGGCAATTACAGTCGTAGCAATTAGCTTCACTGGAGGTCAATCAGCTCGAAGTTGTGCACATTACAGACGATAGAAGAGAGGTCATTTTTGTCAGTAGAGACAAATTGTAGAAGAAGGATTTTGTCCATAGTTTAGTATCAGAGAAAGACATTAAGCAGATGGTTGAATATGAATTTCAAAAGACCCTAGCCCAGTCTAAGGGTGGTGCATCAATTTCAAAGGATAGAATTTACATGCAGGAATTTGATGTTGTGCCTTAACCTAAGGGCTTTCTGTCACGAAACTTCAGGAAGTTTGATGGAACCGGAAATTCCCATCAGCATATAGCCCACTTCAGAGCCAATTGTTGTAGCGTTGGAGGCAATGAAGCATTTTTTTTTTGAAAATTCATTAGCAATTTATCAGAGATTTCATTTGACTGGTATATAAAGTTGCTCAATGGATTAGTAAAGAAGTTTGCCGAGTTAGAACACTTGTTTGTGAAGAGGTTTGCCAAAGCACAAAATCATGTCACCATATGAGATGTCGTGGTTGAAAGATCGAAACTTAATGAGACCTTGGTTGACTACATCTTGAGATGGAGAAACTTGAGCATGAACTGTAAGCCTCAGCTACAGGAACAACTTGCGATTGAGATTTTACTCAAAAGTATTCACGGACTAGTATGTTTCACGCTCAAGAGACTCATAATTCAATCATTCAAGAAATTACTTAGCAAGGCCAGCAGCTTGTAAGAGGAGGATAAGCATATGAAATCCAAGGAAAAGACCGAGAAGTTCAAGGATAAAGCATATGACATGCTAATTTTGTCAGCAGCAACAGACTCGGCATTATGACCAATATGGACAACAATCATATCGGAAAGGATTGTATCGAATAGATGGTAGTCCGGGTTCGACATTTGTTGAATGGATGAATATGGTATATTCTTTCAAGGATAAAGCTATGTCAAAAATGTTCAAAACTTGATGAAGAAGTCTGAGTTCAAATTGTCAGAGCCAAAGAAAACAGAAGATGTTGATAAAAAGGATAATCCCAACTATTGTCCGTACCACAGACTCCTTAGACACACCATAGAGGGATCTTTCAGTTTTAAGGATTAGATCGAGAGAAATCTCAAAGAGGGTCATATAACCATATTGAAAGAATATTTAAAGGAACCTGAAAGAGGTTCTGTAAATAAGATTTCAGCCAAGCCAATCACCCCGATAAAGCCATATTCAGAGGAAGGTTTTTGGAACACAACTTGGAGAAGATCATCCAAGAAGTTACTTAATTAGATTCAAAATGCATCAACACAAGCTGTCATTCAGAGTCTACAACCTTCTACGCCAAAGATGGAGATCACTTCGGAGAAGTCACCGCATCCAGAGAAGAAGAAGAACGAGATCGTGCATGAGATGAAGATCAATAATGCGAGGGGTAGGATAGAGGATGACACTGTTAGATTGGTTTTTTCATATTCGGAGGAGAAATTCCTCGAACTACTGACCGTGTATGACTATCCTTTTGCTTCTAAGGGTCTTTAGAATATAATGATTACAATTTTGGTTACGTTTTAACTCTCTAGTGATAACGTAACTGACTATGCCCAATATATTCTAAAAACCTTCCTCTGTGAAAACGTAACCCACGTTTTAACTCTCTAGTGATAACATAACCGATCTCGATTCCCAAAATGATCATCAAATCATACTTAAGTGTGATGAACACATTAACGAGCAAAAAGAAAATGGACTAATTACTACAGTTCTAAGAGTGAGGAGCCCGTCCTTGAGTGTTAAGGAACACCGATAGCAATCAACTTGGACTTGTCAAATTCAAAAATGACACAAGAATAATCAACTACAACATTTAGAGAAGAAGAAATTATAGAAATAAATTTAAGGAGTGGGAAGGTATTACCCCCAAGGACAGCTCCAATGGACAAAGGAAAATAAATAATCACTCGAGAAGAACCACCTCCGCCTCCGCCAGTGGAAGAGACACATAATCAAGTGAAAATTGGAGGTCTTTACGAAGTAGATTATAACATACTAGCTCATCTTAAGAGGTTGGCGGCCAAACTAAGCATCAATAATGCTCTGATTCTTTCAAAGAAGATGAGGGAATCTTTAGACACGACCTACTTGATCTAGAAATTTGCTTAGCTTAATTGGCCAACACATCCTTGGATGAAGTTTATTTATTTAAGAAACAACCTGGGGTTACCTTCATTGATGAAGACTTGCTGCTTAGTACTACCGATCACAACAAACCGCTCTACATCTCTGTCAATATCAATAAATTTGTGCTCTCCCGAGTTTTGTAGGTCAAGGAGCCTCACTCAACTTGATGAGTCTACAGAATTTAGCATATTTGGATATTGACGCTCAAGAGTTTACTGCCAATAAAATGATTTTAAGAGGATTTAATTAGAAGGGAGAGAGAGCTTTGGGATCAATTTCTCTACTAATGAAGGTTGGAGAGATAGTAACAACCGATAAATTTCATATCATCGACGCAAAAACTTCGCTCAACGCTTTGCATGGTTGATCATGGATTCATAAGCATAACAAGGTTCTATCATCGCTACACCATTGCATCAAATATTACAAAGAAGGAAAACAATATTGCCTTAAATGGGATTTGTAGCCATTTTTAGTTCATGAAGTAAAATCCACAAAGAAGCTGCCTGCTACGCTCCTCCAAAGAAGTCTATCTTTTCCCGTGAAGTTGTGTCAAATGAGATGGAATACAAGAGCAAAATTATTCAACTTTGCTTCAACGATCTACCACCACTCCTTTGCAATGAGTTGGTGGAGGTTCTTTTAGCCCACACATTCAAGAGCGAGTTCAGGGATGTGGACGAGAAAGAACCAACATAATTGTTGAATAGACAAAGCCGACCATCAACATCGAGATGGAAGAAAGTTCTAATGAAGATGAGTCTGATGAAGAGATGATGATGATAAAATAGAAGAAACCAAAGTTTAAGATCTCATTGAAAGGTATGGAGAAAAGTGAATAGGAGACAATGTATGATTGAATTAACCACTACGTACAGGTCATGATCCTTACTATGATTCACCCTCAAAAGGTGGAGAATTTAGAGTTCAAGGAAGTCTAGGGTGTTGGTTTGAAGCCGATCAGCTACTATGCTTCCCCTACTACTAGTTTTGAAATTCATGTAAATTTGGAAAAAGATGATTTTAATGAATTAATGGAATTACCATTTGGTTACTTTTCTCCTTGTGTTCAAAAAGTAATTCAAAAGGGATGTGCATCAAAGCAAATGCCAAAAGATAAACTACAACCCTTTGAAAAATTATGGAATGTTAAAGGTTAAACTCTTAACTCGAAAGAGGGTCTCAAAATTAGTACAATAGGACCAGTTGATGATTCAGAATTTTGCATTGTTGTTATTAGGGAATTAGAAGAGGATTGCCTCGATGTGGAGGATGATTTTGAAGACTCTCCGATAGACAATGCTCTATCGGAGTTCAAAGAAGAAATTAAGTCAACAATCGATGGGTTGAAAGAGGATAACTTCAGGACTGAGGAGCAGCCCCGATCGATCTTCATGATTTCTCTACTCAGTGAAGAGGAGTCTACGGATTTAATCAGGTTACTATCAGAATTTATGGACTGCTTCACTTGGAGCTACGATGAAATGTTAAGATTGTCCTTAGAAGTTGCAGTTCACAAGCTTGGAGTGGATGAGAGTATGACTCTATTAAAACAAGCTCTCAAAAGAATGTGCCTCAAAATAGAACAACAAGTCATTTTCGAAGTAAAGAAATTAATAAATGCTAACTTTGAGCAAGAAGAGCAATACCCCACATTGTTAGCCAACATTGTTCTGATTAAGAAAAAGAATGGGCAGATTTAGGTATTTGTCGACTTCAGGGATTTAAACAAAGCATTTCTAAAGGATGAGTTTCCATTACCGATACCAGAGTTAATAGTGAACATCACATCAACCATGAGATTTTTTTTTTAAGATGGATCATCAGGATACAATCAAATTAAAATGGCTCTAGAAGATGCATCGCTTACTACCTTTAGAACATCAATCATAATATTTTGCTACACAGTAATGTCTTTTGGATTGAGGAAAGCTAAAGCAACATACCAACGAGCTATGACAAAGATCTTTGGTGACATCATCCACAAACAACTGGAGTGCTGCGTGGATGATTTGTTCATCAAAAGTAAACAGTGAATAGATCACTTGTATTATTTTAGGATCATGTTTGATTGATTACAACAATATAATCTTAAGATGAATCCCTTAAAATGTGCCTTCAGTGTCACCTCTGGGAAATTTCTAGGATTCATTGGTCGTCATCAAGTAATCAAGATTGACTCAGATAAGATTAAAGCTATCATACAACTGTCACCTCTAAAACCTTGAAACAATTACATTCCTTTAAAAGTAAATTGGCATGCCTAAGATGCTTTATATTAAACTTATCAGGTAGGTGTCAACTCTTTTCAACATTACTTAAAAAGGACGCCAATTCATTTGGGAAGAGGAATGTCAGCAATCCTTTAAGGATATTAAGGAGCATTCAACACCACCTCTTATTTTGGTAGCCCCTATCCCAGAAAAACCTTTGATACTTTATACCGCGGCCTTAGAGGACTCCCTCGGAGCCCTGTTAGCCCAGGTCGATGATGAGGGTAAGGAAAACACACTCTACTACTTGAGTCAACGTCTAATACCAGCAGAGGTAAAGTATCCTCCTATTGAGAAGCATTGTCTAACTTTAATTTTTGTCGCCCAGAAGCTTAGGAATTACATGCTTTCTCATAAGATCACCCGTATTTTGAAATTTAATTTGTTGCAATATTCGATGACTCGATTAACACTTTTTGGGTGTTTAGAAAGTTGGTCAATGATATTATTGCAATTCGATATAACATTAGTACCCCATTTGGATTTTCTTGCAGGACACCCACTTCCAGCTGGGTCCGCTCTCAATGATGATTTACCAGATGAGCATGTACTACAAGTGGATTTGTCCAGTGTTTGATGTTGGGAAATGCATTTCGATGGAGCTTTGTTAGCTAGAAAATAAAAAAGGCTACAAATATTCGTACCAGAGAAAGCAGGGATTCGTCTGATTTTTCTTACACTAGATCAAGGAATGTTACTATTTTCCTACCACCTGACAGATTTGTGCACGAATAATGAAGAAGAATATGAAGCCTTGATCACTGGATTAGAATTGGTACTACCGATGGACATAGCAGACATTACCATCTATGGTGATTCACAACTCTTGATCCAGCAAGTTGTCGGATAATAAAAGATTTTGAAGTCGATATTAGAAGAATATCTCTAGACATAATGAAGTTGATAGAACAGATTCCCAGTGTGACACTGTATAGGATTCCTCATGGAGATAACAACCATGCCGACGCTTTAGCCAAACTTGCTAAGGAATTGGTGTGTCCGCCATAGGATTTTGTTGATATTACAGTACAAAGATGCCAAGTTATGTCAAAGATCAACCTCAATAGTCTAGGCAAATTCTGAAAGAAGAAGAGATAATAGTTGCTGTAATGGATAATATTGAAGATTAGCGAAGGCCATTGATAGAATATTTTCAAACAGGATGACTACCAGATGACAAGTCAAAAAAATATCATATCACGAGAAGAACTATGTTGTATGCTTTGATAGGTAATGTCCTCTACATAAGATCATTTGATCAGATGTGGTTATGATGTGTAAGTAGAGAAGAAGCATATGATATCATCAAAGAAGTACATGGTGGATTGTCTGGTGCTCATCTATCAGAGCCGAAGATGAAAATGAAAATTAGGAGACTCTAGTACTATTGGCCAGCAATGTTGATAGATTGCATGGATACAGCCAGAAAGTGTCACATATGTCAAGTGCATGGAGTAGACTTGCACCAACCTCCGAATGTGCTACACCCAACCGTCGCTACGTGGCCATTTGAGTGTTAGGGCATGAATATAGTGGGTTTGATAGACCTTTTATCTGCAAAGGGACACAGATTTATTCTTGCAACAACAAATAACTTCTCTAAGTTGGAAAAGACAGTGTTGTTATGAGAGGATATAGTGCACCACATTCATCAGCTTTTCAAGATTCAAATTGTCTACCATTTTGGTGTTCCACACAGAGTGATTTTTCACAACGGGTGGGCCTTCAAGAGCACAAAAATCAATAGTTTTGTTAAGCGACATGAGATAGATTAGAGGTACTCCAATATTTACTATCCCAAGGAAAACAACCTAGCTGAAGCTTTCAATAAGACGTTTGTGCAAATTTTAAAAAAAATATTGGATGAAAATAAGAAAGGATGGCATGAGAAGTTTTTATAGGCTTAGTGGGCCTACCGGACAACGCTCAAAAGTCCTACTGCAAGTTGTTGGCCTTGCTAAGTAATTTTTTGATTGATTTAATTATGAGTCCCTTGAGCAAGAAAGCTACTGATCCGTGAATTCTTTTTAGTAGAATATCAATCTTAAGTTATTCATGTATCCGAGGCTCACACTTCATGCTCAAGTTTCTCCATCTCAAGATATAGTCAACCAAGGTCTCTTTAGGTTTCTGTCTTTCCACCACAATAACTTCGATGGTGACATGATGTTGCGCTCTAACAAACCTCTTCACAAATAAGTGATCCAACTTGGCAAACGTATCTTAAACCATTTAAGGGAGTCTCAACACCAATCTTGAAAGGATGAGAATAGGATGCCTTAACCCATTTAATGGGGTCTTACACCTATCTCAAGAGATGAGAATTATAGTTTAGGTACCAACTCTAGAAAGATGAGAATCGGAAGCCTTAACCCATTTAAGGGGATCTTACACCGATCTCGAAAGGATGAGAATAGGATGTCTTAACCCATTTAAGGGGGTCTCAAACCTATCTCAAGAGATGGGAATCAGAATTTAGTTACTGATCCTGAGAGCATTGTAAGTGTGGAGAATTTGTGGAAAGAGTGAAAAAAATTTAGAGAATCTTGTACAGAGTATGAAATTTTGTGAGAAGAGTATGAAGACTTGTGAAATTTGTGCAAAGTGTGTGGAATTTGTGTAGGGGTTTTGAATCTTCCCCAAATCTGAAACAACCAATTTAACATAGGTTGTCCCTATCCTACCCCTCGCTCTATCGGTCTTCATCTAGTGCACGATCTTGTTCTTCTTCTTCTCTCACTGGGGCAACTTCTCCGATATCATCTCCATCTTCAACCTAGCAGACTGTAAACTCTAAATAGCCGCTCGTGTTCACGTGGTTGGTTAAGGCATCCTATTATAATCTTTTTGAGATTAGTGTGAGACCCCCTTAAATGGTTTAAGGCTTTCGGTTCTCATCTTTTTGGGGTTAGTACCCAATCCACTTTATAAAGATCTTTAATTTTCACTTGATTCTGCGTTTCTTCCACTAGCAGAGGTGGAGGTGATTCTAAGAGAACTCCTACTCAGTGTACATCGTATGCGCTCGATATCAATCAACATGGACTTGTCAGATTCAAAAACGACAACATAAAAATCGACTACAAAATCAAGAGAAGAAGAAATTATAGAAATAAATTTAAGGAGTGGCAAGGTATTACCCACAAGGAAAATTCCAATGGACAAAGGAAAATAAATTGTCACTCGAGAAGAACCACCTCCGCCTCCATTAGTGGAAGAGACAAATTGGAGGTCTTTACAAAGTGAATTATAACGTACTAGCTCATCATAGGAGGTTGTCGGCCAACCGAGTGTCAAAGAATGCCGATAGCAATTAACTTAGACTTGTCAGATTTAGAAATGACACCATAAGAATCGACTACAGCATCAAGAGAAGAGAAATTACAGAAATAAATTTAAGGAGTGGGAAGGTATTACCCCCAAGGATAGCTCCAATGGACAAAGGAAAACAAATAGTCACTCGATAAGAACCACCTTCACCCTACCAGTGGAAGAGATGCATAATCAAGTGAAAATTTGAGGCTTTATAAAGTGGATTATAGCATACTAGCTCATCTTAGGAGGTTTCCAGCCAACCGTGATCAAAGTTTCCCTCATCATCTTTAACAAAATCAGAGCATCATAGATGTTTAGTTTGGTTGGCATCCTCCTAAGATGAGCTAGTACGTTATAATCCACTTTATATAGACTTCCAATTTTCACTTGATTATGTGTCTCTTCCACTAGCAAAGGGAAAAGGTGGTTAGCCATATTTAGTAGAAGGTGGTTGGAGTATAGTTTGGAGCAGATCATCCAATCTAACAGAGGCAGCCCTTCTCCTACCCCTCGTGCTATCGATATTCATCTCATGCACGATCTTGTTCTTCTTCTTCTCCAGCTGCAGTGACTTCTCTGGTGTGATCTCAACATATAGCCCACTTCAGAGCCATTTGTTGTAACACCGGAGGAAATGAAGCATTGTTGTTCCATAAATTTGTTAGCAGTTTATTAGGGATAGCATTTTGCTGGTATGTCGAGTTGCCCAATAAATTTGAAAAGACATTTGTAGAATTGGAGCACTTCTTTGGGAAGAGGTTTTCCATAGTGCAGCATCATGTCCCCATAGGAGATCTCATGGTGGAAAGAAGGAAAACTAAAGAGACCTTGATTAACTATATCTTGAGAAGAAGAAACTTGCGCCGTTGTGAATTTTAACTTAGAGTACGGTCAAGTCAATGTAGACTACGAAGGCCCCTTGATGAGCATAGTCAGCTGCTAAGAAACAGAAAAGCTACAACCACTGTTGGGAATCAGAGCCAGAGAGAATTCTACAATGAAAAGGAAGAAGTCAGAAATGTTCCCAGATGTGCAAGAACTGATGGAAAGCGTCAGTCACTTGCACTCAATGATTATAATGTCGAAAGAAGACTTAGTTGGCGCCTCCGTAGAAAGGGTTCCTAATGCGCCACTGAGGAGAACAAATCATAGAAATGCCAACCATTATAAGCACAGAGCCTTGGAGCCAATAGAAAAGAGACATGCTAAGGAATCAACTGTGTTGCTTGCTTTGATTCATGAAGAAGAAATCTACAATCCAAACTTGAAAGAAACTTCCACTAGTCCGCCGATTACAGATGATGAGCCATAGACATTTATAGAGCCTATGATACACTAAAATTATATGCATTTTTAAACCCATAATTTATACTCATTTTTGGTGATATTGCACTTTAAAGGAAGGTATTTTTCATGTTTTATTGCAGGTTGTCAATTTTTAGGACTTGGAGCAAAAAAGAAGCAAAAAGATGAAATTTGAAGTCAAAATGGAGATTTTGAAAAATGGCATAGCGCTGACGGCACCTGACTGAGCACCAATGGCATCATTTGGCAAAAAGTATGGATTAAATTAGATGGCCACTGGCACCGAAGGTGTCAGAATGTGCATCGACAGCGCCAGTGTCGCTGCAGCCCATGTTTCTAAAAGATTCGACAAATTTGGACACTTTTTAGAGAGTTTTTGGATGCACCTATTGGAAAACTGACCTTAGGCTCCATTTAGGGCTAAAATTGATCAGAAATTCCCCACACTTCGCATCTCTTTGCACTCCTCCGCTCAGTCTTTGTTCTATTTGCACCTATTAGCCCCCATTGTGCCATTCCATACCATTAGTCATTTATTTTCTTTATAGTTTTTAGTTTTTGTGGTGATTTTAAGTGTGAATTACTCTCTAAGAAGTGTTGGAGAGGGAGAAAAGTGAGAGATTTCTCCTTCCTACATTTCCTAAGAGAGGCTAAAAGAGATTTGCTTTAAGAAAGAGTTTCAGATAAGTGTTGCTTTTTTATTATTATTGTATGAACTTCCTTTTATATATGAAATTTGTGTTTTCTTATATCTTTCTCATGAATTTTGAGTAGTTTTCTTTACCTTCTCCCAACTCCAAGATATGGTGAAATGAAGAGATAATTTGGATGTGCCAATGTTAAAATATAAAATAAATTGTGATGTTTTTTCAACTCCGTTCTTAATTTACTTTTCAATTTGACCAATTAAATTGTTAAAATATGTTGTAAACATATGATCTGGGAAATAGAGTATGAGTTTTACAACAGAGTGAGAATCACATTTAATTTAACGAAGGAGTATTTCATTCATGGAATTAAGTGCAAATAAATAGGGAAATATACATTGTTGGGTGCAGAATTGGAGATTTCTAGGGTGACAGACTAAAAATCCCCAGTTCTATCTTAGTGTTTAAAAAATAAAGTGAGATTTACCTTTAAGGGGAAGGAAAGTGGGAGCTCTGGAGTAGGAGCCAATTTTCTCCTAGCCTAGCTACAGATTTACGGACTAAACCTGAGATTAGCTAATGATTTTTTGTAACACTGAATAGGGTAGAGAATTACAATTGCTCCTATTTGGCACAATACAAATTTAAACCAATTATTTCATCTCATTTCACCAAAAACTTATTGTAGTGGAAAAGTTGTTTTTTCATATTAGAAAACTTCATCACATAAACATAGTTTAGTTGTTACA
>NEWO01001120.1:20189-40412 GCA_003013225.1 Phalaenopsis aphrodite | reverse complement strand
TAGTTTAGAAAAATATGAAATCAAACTGATCCCATATTTTTTATAGTTACATGAAAGAGCACTATACCTCAAATCCTGTATATATCCCAAAAGATAAACATAAAACTTGAGGATGAGGATTGATCAAATAAACTAAGAAATATATGACATTTGTTTGGTGTTCTAAACCATTATATTTGTCGATAATTTCCCCTATTTAATGAAGAATTAAATAAGGTTTATATTAAGCTGGGTTCGAACAAGTTTCCTATAAGGGCAAGCACCTATAGTTAATTACATCTTAAATGACCAAAGTCACCTAAGATAACTCTTGATAAAAATCAGGAAATATTATCTTCAAGGAGTTCAAAATGGTAGGACTTTTCAATGAGATCGGATAAAGATGTGTGAAAGGGGATTGGTTCAAATTTGGAACATTTTGTTATAGAGTTTAAAAGAGGAAGAACTAGGGGATGTCATGGATCTAGAGGAGAACCTCAGTGACTTCCCAAGCTATCCTTATGTTTGGCTTTAGTTTTGAGGAAAAACATTTAGGTGTTTCATCCTGCCAAATCTATTTGTTAGGGCTTACATTCGTGTAAAACAATCACACAAATAGCCTGAAAGTTGTGAGGATTTAGGTCGTGATGGACGACAACCTTAGAATCCTAAGATGACTTAGGGCTTATATTGTATAACATGGCTATACAAAAGCCTAAAGATAAGGTGAGGATTTATGTTGCATAAGCAAACCACCTCGAAGTCCTATGAATTTGTTATTTTAGCATAAGCAAGGAAGATTGGTTTAGCTCGGGAAGGCAGGTTCCGTTGTTGAAGATGGTTGTGTTGCCCACCATGCTAGCTCTAAATTCCTCCTTGTAGCGAGTTTGAGTTTTCTAGTGTGTCAAGTTATAATGGCAAATCAGGTGGCCCTATGGTTGAAGTTCTTTAAATTTTATGGGGGCATGTTAAAGTTGATTAGAGCGACACCGGTTAGGATTTTATGGTTCTCTCATTTCGGTACCACTATTTTCTATTGGATTCACTTAGTCTAAATAAATTTACTAAACTCAACTTAATGAGTTCCATAATTTCATTTAGACCATGGGAAGCCTCATTAGCTACCGTAGGTTACCTCCTCCGAGGTATTCACGATCATAAGGACTAATCCCTTTGAAATGTTTATTGGAGGTAGAGTTAGACCAGAGAAGCCCTTAGACCAAATTTCATGATTTTTTGAATTTTATTTTAATTTTAAGAATTATTTTAAGTTTTGTAGTGTTTATTAATTAAAAAATATTTTAAGTGTGGAAAATTAATTTTTATATTTTCATTAAATCTCTTTGATGTCAAAGGACACAGAGAAAGAAATTTCACATTTTTTTTATTTTTTTTTGAATTTGTAGAATTATTTTAGTGAAAGTCCATTTTTAGCCTTTCAAAATTATTTTAAGCTTCAAAATTCAATATCTTTATGTAGAAAATTAGGAAAAATATTCCAATTGTTCCTAAGTGCTTAGAAAACATTTTAAAACATTTCCAAAAATTTTATTATTTTTTTGTGATTTTTATCATTTTTTTAATTATTTAAGTATTAAAAGAATGCTAAAAATGAAGTTTTTATTTTATTTACAATTTTGTTTAAAAAATTCCTCTGATCACACAGAACTTCAAAAACCAAGTTTTAGAATTTTTTAAGTTATATTTTAATTAATAAAAATCATTTTAGTGCCACAAATATTATTTAACTTGAAAAATCAATTTAAGTTACCAAATAAACTCCAAATGTTTTGAAATTTTTATGGGAGGTTCTCTAGACTTTGGCTCTTAGTAGAGATTAAAAATCAAGTCATTTAGATGTTTGGGTTACCCAAAATTAATTCTCTTTATGTTTTAAGGTTGGTGGAAAGTAGGTGTATTTTCAATAACTTAACCCAAGAATTATTTTCCAAATGGTTCTCTGGTCACAGTAAACCTTCCAAAATTTTCTTGGAATTTTCTAAGTAACATGATGATTATCATGATTAATTTATGCAAATAATAGACATAAACTTGAAAAGTATGGATCTATCTCTAGAGATCTCCTCTAACCTTGGAAAAATTAGGGAATGTTCCCTAAGACAGAGGAAACAACATGCTAAAATTTTAAGTCATGGTGATATGCCTACATGCATGAAGAATCAACATACTCAAATCAGTATTTAATTAATTAAAAATAAAATATGCATCAAATGGACTCCAAACCATTTCCACATTATTCTCGTCTATTCACTGAGCACTAGGGCAATTTTTATTTTATTTTTTTGATTTTTCTACACCAAGTTATGAATTTTTAAAGTTAGGGATCATTTTTTGATTTTTTTATTCCCTATCTATCTGTTTAAACGTGCGGTGCCATGTCAACCTACAGCGGCTCAGAAGCTCCGCGAGGCGCGCTCCTATTTGACATTGCCATCCACCTCAGCGATGACTAGGCCCGTGGTTCATGTAAGGGAATGTTGTCCAGCTTGATCTCCTCTGTTCATGAAATAAATGTGCGATTAGATGAATCTCTGTCATCGACCCCGATGGAGTGATCCCGTAACTGTCCTCACTAAAACCTTAAGATCTCAGCCTAGACTTAACTAAATCACTTCGGGTTTGATCCTATGGACTCGTCTAAGTGAGACAAACACATCCATATGGTAATCATGTATTTAAATTTAGCCTAATCAAATGGAGAATCAAAATAGGCTCGGGAGGAGGAGAAGTTCAATACCTTAGCTCTGAGTAGCAAAGCTTCAATCAGAGATGCTCTACACGTTCGTTGGGGTCAAAGGAGGCTAGTGATTAAACATCTTCTTGTGGTGTAAGATCTAAGTATGAATTCGACCAAGCTTAATTTCAGGTGTTCGTCTAGAGCAATGTCAGGGGCTCTGTGGAAGAGGGATTTGATGGGGCTTCTCCCTCTTTCACTATGATTAAGGTGTGGGTGAGCTTAATTTGATTTTGGTGGAGTGTAGAGGTGTGGAGAGCTCTATCCTATCTCCGACAAGGTTTTGAGCTCAAAAATCAAGTTCTAGCAAGGGGATTTAGGGCAATGTGGTGGTTGGATTGCACTGAGGAGGCCTCCAAGACGATATGGGATCAATTTTGAGGGGTCTCTCTAAGGAATTTTTAGTACTCCCTCCATGGTCGTGGAGGGGAACTTTTTATAAAAATGGCCTAAGGCATGCTGCCATGGCCGATTGGGGGGGTGAGATGTGCTGCCTAGGTGGAGGGCAGAGAGGCTCTAAGCTTTAAATGGGATGAGGTGGCATCTAGGTTTGAATTGGGTTTAATCCCGTGGGGGTGGTTCCCAGTTTAGTCATTTTCTGGCCACTAGGTTGGCCGGCGGGCCAAGGGAGGTGACCAGAGAGCTCAGGGACCTCAGGGGAATCTGCAATAGCAATTAAATGAATTTGAGCTTTGTTTTTGCAAAAATATCTTAAGTTTAAGCAAATATGGAATGAAATACCTTAATTTAGGGGACCCTTGGTCCATGGCTTAGCTTAGGTGATTTTATGGAGCTTAGGCTGGTCACTAGGGTCTAGCTAATGGTTGTGGAGTCATTAATTTGGTGACTTTGGGGTAGTTAGGTCATCTTTACTACATGAGTTCAATGTGCGTTCAAATGACCAAAGCTTGAGGTTGGGCTAGGCTAGCCATGCCAATTTTCCCAATTTACATTTTGTAGATAATTTTAATGAAGCCTTTTTTGAAGGGTTGAAGTGATTTTGAGTTCAATTGGAGGGTTAATTCGGAGGATTTTTAAATTTTGGTCAATTTGTGCATCTTGGGCTAGACTTGGGTCTAGGTTGGGCTAGCCTTAAATTAAGTCCAAATTTAATGGTCCAAATGATCAAGGGAGATGTTGTGAAGATTTTTCATGAAGGAATAAAGTGGAAATTGTGGGGCTAAGGTCATCCATTTGGTGGGATTTTAAGACATGGCCAATTTGGGGCAAATTTGGGGCTTTTTCGACTTAAGTTGAAATTAAATGAAATTGAGGTCTCAAAAAGGCCAATTTAAGGTCAAATTTGATGTATAGAAATGTTATGAAGAGTTTTCAACACAAATTGTGGCAAGTGGTGTAGGCCATATGTTCAATTTGGTGGAACCAAGTCATAAGGCCAAAATTGGGGTTTTGATTTAGATCAAAATTGGGCTCAAATAATGGGTCAATTGAGCCTTTATTTGGTTTATATCGGTCATAAGGAAGGTGGATTTGAGTTTAAAATTAAAATTAGGGGAAATTTTGGCCAAATTGATGGACATTTGAGGTTATTTGGGAGAAAATTGGGTCTTTAAAGGTAATTTGGAGGTTTTGGTCGAATATTGTCAAATTGGCCAAATTGGGTCATATGGTAGTTGAGAAAGTGAAACTGAGAATAATTGGAATATTTTGGGAATTTTTGGAATTTTGGGCTAAGGAGGGGCATTTTGGTAATTTGGCAATTTTTGGTAGTTTGGGTGTTTTCAAGATGTTTGGAATGATTTTTGAACAAATGTGGGTATTTTGGGTAAATTTGAGAATTTTGGTCAAATTTAGGGTTTCAAGGGTACTTAAGTGATTTGGGGAAGTTTAGGCGTCAAAGGCTAGGTTAGGCATTTTGGTAGAGTTGGGGTACCAACCACCTTCAATAAGCCATGGACCAATGGTAGCCCCATTTTGGGTCCTCCGTGTACTGGTCTTAGCTAAACCCTAGTCTAGGGCCAGTGGATTTAAGGTACCATCTACATGAGTATCCCAAAAGTATCAAGGGACCAAAGTCAAGAAGTTTTAGATTTAAGGTTGTAAGTGATTGTGAGTGTAAGTGAGTGCCTTAGCACTAAACCAACACCCAGGGTCAATCCTAAGGTCCAGTTGTCCTAATGGGACTCTCCTTGAGTTCTCTCATAATGACCCACCTACTAAGTGCTAGAGGTTGGGACCAATATGTGGAACTTCAAGTTGAGTAAAGAGGAGTTTGGAACTTCTAATGATGAGGGTTCCTTTTCTAGTTTTCTAAGAATAGTCAACAGAAAATTCCTACTGTTAGACCCTAGGCTACTAAAGAGGAAAAACTAAACCTCAACCAAAATTGAGGTTAACAAATGGACCCCCAATAGATGTGGTGTGTTGGGCAAGCACACCGCGTGTATTGGCGTTGACCGACGAGACCAACAAAACCAATACAAACCCCTAAGTCCGTAGACCTGAAAGTATGTGTAGAGTTGTGTGTGCTATATGTTTCTGCTGTGGAAATTATCAGATGCATATTTGATCAAATTCAAGAAGTAAAGACTCTCGCTGGGGATTGGAGAGTGAATTTTTAGTTACAAAATCTCTGACATTTATAAAGGATGGGAATCAGCATGTAAGTGCTGACCCCAGGGTGGGAATTGAAATTTAGATATCAATCCCAAAATGAGAGAGTATGAATTTAGGTACCGACCTCGAAAGGAGGGAGCTAGAGTTTATTAACTGATCCTGAAATGAGAAATGAAATTTAGGCTTCAATTTCAGAAGAGGAGAGTTGGAATGTAGGTACCGACCTCAAAAGATGAGAATCAAAATTTAAGAACTGATTTCGATTTGAGAATTAAAATTTGGGTATCAATTTCAGAAGGAGAGTCAAAGTGTAGGTACCTACCTCGAGAGTAGTTGAATCAGAAGTGTAGGACTGATTCAAAAGTTAGAATTGAAATGTAGTGGCCAATCTCAAAAGAGAGCATCTGAGAGTAGGGACCAACCTCAAGAGTAGTTGAATCAGAAATGTAGGATTGATTCAAAAATGAGAATTGAAATGTGGGTATAAATTTTAAAAGAGAGCATCAAAATGTAGGTGCCAACCTCAAGAGAAGTTGAATCAGAAATGTAGGATTGATTCGAAAATGATAATTGAAATGTGTGGTCAGTTCTCATAAGAGAGCATCGGAGAGTAGGGAACAACCTTGAAAGTAGTGAATCAGAAATATAGGCTTGATTCAAAATTGAGAATTGAAAAGTGTGGTCAATTCTCAAAAGAGAGCATTGGAGAGTAGAGACCGACCTCAAAAGTAGTGAATCAGAAATGTAGGACTGATTCAAAAATGAGAATTGAAATGTACTGATCAATCTCAAAAATCAAGCGTCATAATGTAAGGACCTACCTCAAGAAAAGTTGAATCAGAAATGTAGAACTGATTTGAAAATGAGAATTGAAATGTGTGGTCAATTCTCATAAGAGAGCGCCAGAGAGTAGGGACCGACCTCGAAGTAGTGAATCAGAAATTTAAGACTAATTCAAAAATGAGAATTGAAATTTATGGTCAATTCTCATAAGAGAGCGTCGGAGAGTAGGGACCGAGCTCGAAAGTAGTGAATCAGAAATGTAGGACTGATTTAAAAATGAGAATTGAAATTTATGATCAATTCTCAAAAAAGAGCCTCGTAGAGTAGGGACCGATCTCAAGAGTAGTTAAATCAGAAATGTAGGACTGATTCAAAAATGGGAATTGAAATGAGCAAAGAGTTCATGGTGTTGAACCCATAGATATGTGTCATGTTAAAAGATTGACAATTTTTAGGAAGATACGTAGAATTTTGTAGGGATTTGTTCAAAATGTGACACTCCACAGGGATGTGAAGAGCTTGAGTGTAGTGAAGATAGTTGTGCTACTTGAGCAAAGAGTAAGAAACTCTGAAATCGAGAGAATCCACTCAACAAATTCATTTTCTTTTCTTCTTGTTTTTATCACATTCAATTTTTTCAAAATATCTTTTCAAAATTAAATTTTATTTGGTTTATTTTTTAAAAGAGATTTGTTTTGTTGTTTGTTCATTGTAAAATTTTTATTTGAATTTTATTTTTGTTAAAGATTTGTTGTATTGTTCTTCGTTCATTGTAATTTCAAACCAACGTATGGTTCGTGGCTTCCATCGATCGCACAAAAAGGCAATTGACAAAAAGGTACATTTTTGAAATAAATTTCATTAATTTATTCCAAAAAGATATTACAGATCAAGCATGGGCTAATGCCTAAAAAAGTATAATATGATGTCTGTCTCAAAGTACATCTAACAACATCCCATGCCAAGTATACATCATAGGCTGAGCATGTTTGACACATATTATTTTTGCTGTGAAAATGAAAATGAACCCTCTGAATATCTTTCTCTGGTGTGACAAGCTCTAGATCGAGCAGACCTTTTAAACCATGCCTCAAGACAAGAGTTCCCATCGCATGTACTTAGAGGTACAGCCCTCTCATAGCTCGTATGGTAGCAGCTATTCTAATTCTAGATCCAACTGAAATCTATATGGCACTTTACTGTTGTACATCCGTCGAAAGGTCACAGACACCTTGCGGTGTCGCACCCCTGGAATGCAGTGCTTGGCGAGGTCTGCATCATTTCATTTTAGGACTAGGATTGAACCAGCAGGCAGTATAAGTTCTACAGCTCCTTTGAATTTGTCAGTACCAACGATGTTAATTTCTTTTCCAAATAAGATGTTGCTTTTACTCATAAATGAGATCGTATAGAAAGGTCTCACAAAGTCATGGTGGTTTATGTGGGGAGGGATGCAATCACCCTTTTCGTAGATGTTGATAATGCAACTGTTTGGGATGTAGGTAGCTGGCAGTATGTTCCATCTGAACATTCTCTTAATCAACCACTTTATCATGGGAGGCAGTGGATCCACCTGATCATGTTTGAGGATTCCCGGCAGATTTGCTTGTCTATCGTTTGTGAAATTATAGCAGCAGTCGCACTGCATGGTGATCCTCCTTTTTTCTCGCATCCATTTCCTCGGTTCAGAATAGGTTCTCTCCATGAGCAGACCTGCTCGACATCTGTCTCTTAAGTCAAAGATACAGTCAAGAATACTTCTTTCGTCACTTTCGGAGAACTCTGGTATACAGTTTCAAGCCTTCTAGTATATTGACGAACCTTCCTTGAACTTCATCATAGAATTCAAATTCCCTTTTATTTACTCTACTCATTTTATAATATTCTATTGTACTGAGAAGTGGTGGTTGTCACGGGTATTCCTCCATTTGAACATCTGCAGGAACCCAAACTAGCGCTGGCTCTGCCAGAACATGTGACTCAGCATCCAAAGCGATATATGACCCTGGACTCCATGGTACATAATGGTCTGTCCCTAGTGGGACATATGGCTCATTCATTGGAAAATCTATGGTTTGAAACCCATTGTTGGTACATGCGTACTCCTCCAATGTGTTGTAACGCTGTAGATGTAGGACGTTGCAGTCTGGGCATTCCACAAATGCCCCTGTGGTTGATGCTTGTGCAAGTATTTCATCGTTGCAAGTCAGGCAACGCGTGCACATAACATCTGAAGCTGACGGTATTTCTAGCTCTGTAATGAACCCTGATTCTTCATCTGTAGCAGGTAGGCTAGAAGAGGTCTTCCTCATGCATGGATCATAAATGTTCCCCTCAGGAATAGGGATGAGCAAGTTGTTCGCTTCCTTCTGGCATATTCTTTCTTCTCGTAAGAAAGCCCTCAGCGTTTGGCGGCTAGCATTTCTGCGCTGAGTTCTTCGAAGTGGAGCGTCTTGCAGTCTTTCATTGTTAGCGACTAAGCCTCCAGCCGGCGTAGCTATCATGGACAGAAAACGGCTGGGCCCTTTTATCGGGTCTTGTTCTACCACCACGTTATTTCCTTTTAGTGATGCACTGTCTTTGGCCGCCACCCTTAGTAGTGAAGGCAGCCACTCCTTTTCTCGACAGCTGACCACATCCATCAGGGGACCTTAATAGTCCATATCGACTTGATTGAAATCCATGTCAAAATCTATGGTGCCACCTTGCGGCGTCATTTCTTCATTCAGTGCAAGATTCCAGCCATCCTTGAAGGTGAAGATCAACCTCTGTCCCTACATTTCTTTGCAGACGACATGAAAACTGTCAGTAGACTGAAACTTGGAGTGAACAAGAACATAACAAAGTATTTATTAAAGTAAATTTTAGTTTTTTTTTTTGTGAAGAGTATTGTTTATTTATGTGTGAATTTTATTTAATTTAGTATAATATTAAATTCAAAGGTAGAAAGGAGAAAATTTGAAGTGTAACTCTTTTCAAAAATTTTCATTATGTTGAGCTTAATTTTGTTACAAAAAATTGGACCCAGTCATGAATTCATGGTCGACCTAGTAGAGTGAATCTACATGGTCGACCCAGTAGAGCGTTAAAAGAGGTCACAACGTCGATGATATGCAATTTAGCGGTTGTTATGAGTTCTCTAACCTTCATAAGTAATGAAATTGATCCAAGGGCTCTTTCCCCCTTTTGGTTGAATCCACTTAACATCATTTTATCAGTCGTAAGTTCTTAAGCTTCAATGTCTAAATAGGTCAATGTCCGTAGGCTCATCAAGTTGAGAGATGCTCAAAGATCTACTAAAACTCTAGACAATACGAATCTACCGATGTTGATGAATATGTAGAGTGGACGATTGTGGTCGGCAGTACCGAGCAACAACTCTTCATCTGTTAAGGTTACCCCAGGCTGTTCTTTCAACAAACAAACTCCATCTGAGGATGTGTTGGCCAAATGAGCTAAGTAAATCTCTGGGTCAAGCAAAGTTGTAAACAGAGATTCTCTCATCTCCTTTGACAGAATCAGAGCGTCGTAGATGCTTAATCAGGCCAGCAACTTCCTAAGATGAGCTAGCACGTTGTAATCCACTTTGTATGATCCTCTCATTTTCTCTTGGTTATGTGCTTCTTCCACTGGTGGAGGTATCTCTTCTTGAGTTATTATTTGCTTTCCTTTATCTATTGGAGTTGTTCTTGATGGTAACACTTTTTTTCTACTTAAGTGAACCTCTGTGATTTCTTCTTCTTGAGATATCATTGTTGAATCTTCTGTTGTCTTCTCTTTGTCAGAAAAATCTAGGTTTATGGCAAGCGGTGTAATGTAGTGCTCGAGAATTGGCTCCTCACTCCCGGTGCTATCGTAAGCTGTGTCATCGATTTCTTCTTTGTTCTTGACAATTGGTTCATCGGACTTGAGTACGATTTGAGGATCATTTTAGGGATCAAAATCGAAGTTATATTGGTCATAATTTGTTATGTTATCACTAGAAACAGTTAAAACATAGCTGAAATCAAAATCATTATATTCATAAGACCCAGGAGGGACAAAAAGATAGTCATACAAAGTCAGGGTTCAAGAACTTTCTTCCTCGAATCCAAGACAACCAATCTAGTAGAGGCAGCCCCAATCCTACCCCCCGTGCTATCAGTCTTTGCAGTCATTTTCTTCTTCTTCTTCTTTGTCCTTGATAATGATGAATCTCCTATCAAAATCTTCATCCCGAGCTTGGTATGTTGTCGACTATGAATGGAGGCTTGCCTTGATGCAGAATGGATCTGGTTTAATATTTTCTTAGATGATTTGCTCCAAACTTCATTACATCCATCTTCTCTGGTGTTTGTAGATGCTTGTTTCAGTGAATCATGTATTTGGTTTAGGACCCTTTTGAGTTTTTCCTAAGTTGTACTCCATCCATCTTTTCTAGTATACAGACCGATCAAAGAGATTGGCTCAGCCGAAATCATATTTATGGAACCTTTTTCAGGTTCTCTTAAATATTTTTTCGGGATCATTATACTCCCTTCTTTAAGGTTCTTCTCGAGCCAATCATTACAGACAAGGTATTCCTCTATAGTGTGCCCGAGCAACCGATGGTATGGGAAATAATTTGGTTAATTTTTCTGATCCACTTCTTTGGGCTTCTTTGGGTCTAGTAGTCTGAATTCCGGCTTCTTCATCAGACTTATGAACATTTTAGATATGGATTTTTCTTTGAAAGAATACACCACTTTTTGTCACTCTGCCAGGGATATTTTCTTATTCCTTGTTCGAGGTGATCCTTCTTGAGGTGGTTGCTGGTTAGATTGGCTACTTTGTTTCTGAGCATACTGTGAGGAAGACTGGCGAGGAACTTCTACAAATATCTTCATTGGCTGTTTTTCTTTGTCGATGGACTACTCCTGACTTTTTTCAAACACTCTAGTCACCTTAGACTTTTTGTGTGACTCCATGTTCTTGATTTCTTCTTGAAGACTGTTGGCTTTACTGAGTAGCTTTTCAAAGGATTTGATGGTGAATCCATTGAGCATGAAAGCTACTGGCCCATGAATGATGTTGAGTAGAATCTCAATCGCATGATGTTCCTGTAGCTGAGGTTCACACTTCTTGCTAAGTTTTCTCCACCTCAAAATGTAATATATCAAATTCTCGTTGGGCTTTTGTTTTTCCATCATGAGCTCCTCAATAGACACATGATGTTGTGCTCTGGAAAATCTTTTCACAAATAATTGTTCCAACTTGGCAAATGTTTTAACAGACCCGTTGGGCAAGTCAGCATACCAGTCAACCTGACAAGTTGCTAGCGAACTGCTGGAAGAGTAGAGCTTCGCTATTCCCGTGTTGCCCCATCAAATATCTTGAAGTTTTGGGCCACAAAACCCTTGTGGAAGGGTACAACATCTAATTCTTCCGGGTAAGGTCTACCTTTTAGAATGAATGCACCACCCTTAGATTTGTTTAAGGCTTCCCACACTTGCTTAACCATTTGCTTGAATTTCTTTTCTGATATAGCACCTGATGGACGATCCTTTCTTTGTTGCTCTTCTCTATTTGCTGAAGCAACTTCTCTTATTTCATCCATGATATGTATGATCTCCGGTTGATTGATTTCTGGAGAAGCCAATTACGATGCTTGTGATTTCTTTTGAATAGTGGCCATGGCGGTCATGGTTGCGGTCATTTCTTCTATTCTCTTCTCTAGTTGGCTAATCTATTCATCTTTTAAGAGGATAGCCCTACGCAGCTCATCTACAGCATTCTCTTCAGTGTGAGGTTGAGCCTCGCATGCAGATTTAGCGGCTCTGGTTTCAATGACATGGATATCCATGAAATATTCCTCAAGGTAATCATTGTAATCAAAATCTTTATCATTGCTATCGATGAAAACTCTGTGTTGTTGAGCCAACTCGAAAATCTCAACACTGATTTTTTTTTACTTTCTCTTCAATTATTGATTCTTTGATCGCTTTAAGATATGGAGGGCCCTGATGGACCACCTCCTCTTATTCCTCCATCTAGCCGGCAATTGTTGCAACAATGTCAGATATTTCAGACCATGAGTTCATTCGATGTTCTTGTCCCACGGACTTACCGGACTGTATCGGTGCAACGACCTTAGGTACCCATACCTTTTTCTTCTTCAATGATGATGTCTCAGGACTAAGTGTCTTAGTATAAACATCAGTATGTCGAGGAAAAGTATGCTCCCTGTGGTGTAAACCGGCTACAGTACCAGGTAATCGTCTTGTCTTTGCCTTTGGGATTGTAGGAACGTCTTTATAATGGGTGATGGTTAGGATTTTTAGACCCAATTTGGACTTAACCGATCGGAGTCATGTGGTCCAGGTGGCATTATAATCGGTGGTAATCAGTGACGTATCAACTCTGTTCCCTAAATGGAACCAGACAGGGATGCGAGTAGGTAACACTTCAGTTGACTTGTGGGACTATCTGGCGAACTTGGCATCTTCTAGAATTTCTTTCTTCATACAAAGGAAAATATGAAATCAAACTGGCCTCATATTTTTTATAGTTTAAATGAAAGAGCACTATACCTCAAATCCTGTATCTATCCTGAAGGATAAACACAAGACTTGAGGATGAGGCTCGATCAAATAAATTAAGAAATATATGACATCCGTTTGGCCTAGGAAACCTTTGTATTTGCTGAAAATTTCTCCTATTTAATATGAAGAATTAAATAAGGTTTATATTAAGTTGGGTTTGGACAAGATTCCTATAAGGGCAAGCCCATATAGTTAATTATATCTTAAATGACCAAAGTCACCTAAGATAACTCTCGATAAAAATCAGGAAATATTATCTTCAATGAGTTCAAAAGGGTAAAACTTTTCAATGAGATCTGACAAAGAGGTGTGAAAGAGGATTGATTCAAATTTGGAACATTTTTTTGTAGAGTCCAAAAGAGGAAGAACTAGGGGATGTCATGGATTCAGAGAAGAACCTCGGTGACTTCCCAAGCTATCCTAATGTTTGGCTTTAGTTTTAAGGAGAAATATTTGAGTGTTTCATCCTGCCAATTTTATTTGTTAGGGCTTACATTTGTGTGAAATAATCACACAAATAACCTGAAAGATGTGAGGATTTAGGTCGTGACGGACGACAACCTCACAATCCTAAGTCAAATTAAGGCTTATATTGTATAACAGAACTATACAAAGGCCTAAAGATAAGGTGAAGATTTATTTTGCATAAGCAAGCAACCCCAAAGCCCTATGGATTTGTTGTTTAAGCTTAAGGAAGGATAATTGTTTTAGTTGGGGAAGACATGTTCTGCTGTTGAAGATGGTCATGTTGCCTACCATGCTAGCTCTAAGCTCTTCGTCCTGGCAAGTTTCAATTTTCTAGTGTGTCAAGTTATAATGTCAAATCAGGTGGCCTTATGGTTGAAGTTCTTCAAATTTTATGGGGGCATGTTAAAGTTGATTAGAGCGACATCGGTTAGGATCCTATGGTTCCCTCATTCCGGCACCACTATTTTCTATTGGATTCACTTAGTCCAAATGAATTTACTAAACTCAACTTAATGAGTTCCATAATTTCATTTAGACCGTGGGAAGCCTCTTTTGCAACCGTAGGTTACCTCCTTTGAGGAATTCCCTATCATCTGATAGAGACGTTTTAATTTAGTTGGAGTTGTAGTTTTGTGTGATGTTTGTGATTAAATTTTGAGTTGTTTTATATTTTGAATGTTGTGGAGGTGATTTTTATCTTGGTTGATTTTTTCATTCAGTTTTGGTTTTGGTTTTGTGGCTACCCTAGCAATTTTAATTTTCATGCAGGGTGACGTTGTTGTTTAGCATGCAAGTCTGTGTTAACATAAAAAAGTACAGTATAAAAGTACAATAAAGACAGCACTGTAAAATATAAAAGCATACCTGGCGAGTCTTCTCGTTCCACAACATGAAACTCAAAATGAATGTTAGGGGGCATTTTGAAACAAGAAATTAAAGTTTTGGCGACCTACCTAACCCTAGGTCATATCTTGGTGGGTCCTTATTAATTTGATTAAGGATGATTTTTGTTAAGCAATCCTTTGAGGTATCCAGCAGATCTAGAGAAAGAAGCAGGTATGTGCTACTCTCTCATTGCCTGGTGAAAAGTCTCAAGTTTTTTTAGACTTATTATGTTGCTTAGTAACAGATCCTGTAAATACCCTTAATGCTTAGTGAGTATTGATGTTTCAATTATCCCTAAGAGTAGGGTAATTATCACTTGTAATTCAATTTGAGAATTATGTGGGTGAAGACCCTTAGAGGGGCAAGTTAGTGTTATTAAGATACTTAGCCAACTTTTTGAGTTGGGCTTGTGGTATTTTAAAGGGGTTCAATTTTCAATTATGTTTGCTTTTCTAATCCTTATTTAAACAAAATTTGATTTAACCTAAGTTACTACTAAGCCCTTAAGACTTTGGTGAATGTCTTAGTCATTTCTAAGGAGATTGAGTTTTAAGTTATGAAAATTCATTTTTTTTAAAGTCAATTGAACATCAAATAGGGGTATTAAATTAATGAGTTATTGACACCCAAAATCACACCCCTAGTATGGAATCATTTAATTGACTAGACTTCCAAATTTCTATATTTTACGTAAAATACAATTTTATCCTTTTAATTAAGAAAAGTGAGATGGGTTTCTACAAACTAGTCCCTTGTGTTTCAAGTACCCAAGTGTGTTGATTAGGATTAAAGATTGCCCATTTTCCTTTCTGGAATTAAGCCTAAATGTTAATTAAGGCTAAGCTTTCAAAATTACATTTTTGCCCCTAAGGCTCTATCACTTCATAATTTAGTAAATTTAATCCAAATGACTTTGGAATTTTTATTTCGCCTTACGCATGGGTCAATTAAGACATCAGAGGAGAAAATGTGATATTCAAAAATTTAATTTAATTTATATAATTATTTTAATGCAAAATTTTTTTATTAAAGAAAATTCCTAACTTTATGAAGGTAAAGCCTAATCCCTTGAAATGTTTATTGGAGGTAGACCTAGACGAGAGAAACCCATAAACCAAATTTCATGATTTTTTTTAATTTTATTTTAATTTTAAGAATTATTTTAAGTTTTGGAGTGTTTATTAATTATAAAATTTTTTAAGTGTGAAAAATTAAGTTTTATATTTTCATGAAATCTCTCTAATATCAAAGGACACAAAAAACAAATTTCACATTTTTTTCTTTGAATTTTTAAAATTATTTTAGTGAAAGTCCATTTTTAGCCTTTAAAATTATTTTAAGCTTCAAATTTCAATATCTTTATTTAGAAAATTAGGAAAAATATTCTGATTATCCCTAAGTGCTTAGAAAATAATTTATAATATTTACATGAATTTTATTATTTTTTATGATTTTTATCATTTTTTAATTATGATAGTATTAAAAAAACGGCTAAAAATGAAGTTTATATTTTTATTACAATTTTATTTTAAAAAAATTACTCTGATCATAGAGAACCCAAAAAACTAAGTCTTAGAATTTTTAAAGTTATATTTTAATTATTAAAAGTCATTTTAGTGCCAAAAATGTCATTTAACTTGAAAAATCAATTTAAGTTAGCAAATGAACTCGAAATGTTTTGAAATTTTTATGGGAGGTTCTCTAAACTTTGGCTCTTAATGGAGATTAAAAATCAAGTCATTTGGATGTTTGGGTTACCCAAAATTAATTTTCTTTGTGTTTTAGGGTTGGTGGAAAGTAGGTGTATTTTCAATGACTTAACCCATGAAATATTTTCCAAAGGGTTCTCTAGTCACAGTAAATCTTTCAAAATTTTCTTGGAATTTTCTAAGTAACCTGCTAATTATCATGACTAATTTATGCAAATAATAGACATAAAATTGAAAATTTTGGATCTATGTCTAGAGATCTCCTCTAACCATGGAAAAACTAGGGAATGTTCCCTAAGACAGTGGAAACAACATGCTAAAATTTCAAGTCATGGTGATATGCCTACATGTATGGAGAATCAAAATAGTCAAATCAGTATTTAATTAATTAAAAATTAAATATGCATCAAATGGACTCCAAACCATTTCCACATTGTTCTCATCTGTTCAATGAGCACTAAGGCATTTTTTTTTATTTATTGTGCTTTTTCTACACCAAGATATGAATTTTTAAAGTTAGGGATCATTTTTTTATTTTTTTTATTTCCTATTTATCTATTTAAATGTGCGGTGACATGTCAACCTACAGTGGCTCCGAAGCTCCACGCGACGTGCTCCTATTTGACGCTGTCATCCACCTCAGCGATGACTAGGCCCGCAGTTCATGTAAGGGAATGTTGTCCGGCTTGATCTCCTCCGTTGATGAAATAAACGTGTGATCAGACGACTCTCCGTCATTGTCCCTGATAGAGTGATCCAGTAACCGTCCACACTAAAACCTTAAGATCTCGGCCTAGACTCAACTAAATCACTTCGTGTTTGATCCTATGGACTCGTCTAAGTGAGACAAACACATCCATACAGTAATCATGTATTTAAATTAATCTTAATCAAATGGAGAATCAAAATAAGCTCGGGAGGAGGAGAAGTTCAATACCTTGGCTCTGAGAAGAGAAGCTTCGATCAGATATGCTCGACACATTCGTTGGGGTCTAAGGAGACTAGTGATTAAGCCTCTTGTTGTGGTGTAAGGTTCAAGTATGAATTCGACCAAGCTCGATTTCAGGTGTTGGTCTAGAGCAATGTTAGGGGCTCTGTGAAAGGGCGATTTGATGGGGCTTCTCCCTCTTTCACTATGACGAAGGTGTGGGTGAAATTAATTTGAGTTTGGTGGAGTGTAGAGGTGTGGAGAGCTCTGTCCTATCTTCGGCAAGGTTTTGAGCTCAAAAATTGGGTTCCGGCAAGGGGATTTAGGGCAATGTGGTGGTTGGATTGCACTGAGGAGGTCTAAAAGAGGATCTGGGATAAATTTTGAGGGGTCTCTTTGAGGAATTTTTAGTACTCCCTCCATGGCCGTGGAGGGGAGCTTTTTACAAAAATGGCCTAAAGCCATAGCCGATTGTGGGGTGAGATGTGCTGCCTAGGTGGAGGGCAGAGAGGCTCTAAGCTTCAAATGGGATGAGGTGGCCTCTAGGTTTGAATTGGGTTTAATCCCATGGGGGTGCTCTCAGTTTGGCCATTTTTTGGCCACTAGGTCGGCGGGCCGGACAAGGGAGGTGGCCAGAGAGCTCATAGACCTCAGGGGAATCTGTCACAGCAATTAAATGAGTTTGGGCTTTGTTTTGGCAAAAATATCTTAAGCTTGAGAAAATATGGATTGAAATCCCTTAATTTAAAGGACCTTGGTCCATGGCTTAGCTTAGGTGATTTTATGGAGTTTAGGCTGGTCATTAGGGTCCAACTAATGGCTGTGGAGTCATTAATTTGGTGACTTTGGTGTAGTTAGGCCATCTTTATTGCATGGGTTCAATGTGGGTTCAAATGACCAAGGCTTGAGTTTGGGCTAGGCTAGCCATGCTAATTGGCCCAATTGATTGATCAACATTGTGTATATGATTGTAATGAAGATTTTTTTTTAAGTGTTGAAGTGATTTTGAGTTCAATTGGAGGGTCAATTTGGAGGATTTTTGAATTTTGGTCAATTTGTAAATGTTGGGCTAAACTTGGGTCTAAGTTGGGCTAGCCTCAGGCTAAATCCAAATTGAATGGTTCAAATGATCAAGGGATATGTTTTGAAGATTTTTCATGAAGTAATAGAGTGAAAATCTTGGGTCTAAGGTCATCAATTTGGTGGGATTTTGAGACATGGCCAATTTGGGGCAAATTTTGGGCTTTTTGAACTTAAGTTGAAATTAAATGAAGTTGAGGTCTCACCAAGGCCAATTGAAGGTCAAATTTGATGTATAATAATGTTACGAAGAGTTTTCAACACAAATTAATGCAAGTGGAGTAGGCCATAGGTTCAATTTAGTGGAACCAAGTCATAGGGCCAAAATTGGGGTTTTGATTTAGATCAAAATTGGGATCAAATAATGGGTAAATTGAGCTTTTATTTCATTTATATTGGTCATATGGAAGGTTAATTTTTGTTTCAAATTAAAATTGGGGGAAATTTGGGTCAAATTGATGGACATTTGAGGTGATTTGGGAGAAAATTGGGGCTTTAAAGGCAATTTAGGGGATTTGTCAAAGATGGTCAAATTGACCAAATTGGGTCATATGGTAGTTAAGAAAAATGAAATTCAGAACATTTGAAATATTTTGGAAATTTTTGGGATTTTTTGGAGTTTTTGGAATTTTGGGCTAAGGAGGGGCATTTTGGTAATTTGGAAATTTTTTTGTGATTTTGGGTAGTTTGGGTGTTTTCAAGATGTTTGGAATGATTTTTTAACAAATTTGAGAATTTTGGCCAAATTTAGGGTTTCAAGGGTACTGACTGACCTTTTTCTTTCTGTAAATCGACAATTACAAGAATTTGACGACGCTACTAGAAGATTTAAATTCCAGCAACGGTGTCAAAATCTTGACTACGACTTTATATATATGTGTTTGATTTAATAAAGATGTATAAATATAATATTCAATAATGTCAAAGTTGAATTTATCAACGCAAGTATATGTATCGCTCAAGTAATATAGGGCTCTAATGGAGTCCTAGTTATCGATCCCACATGGAGAAATAGAATACTACGGACTAAGGCTTAATAAAAAGTAATACTTTAACTACAACGACGGTGTTCAATTTGCTTATCTGTCACTAAAAGGCAATTGAAATAAGTAGATAATTTGGATAACTAATAAATAACTAATGATAGAAAGTAGGGATTAATTTGTGATATTCAATATATAAGAAAGCATCCTTCTCCTTATCAAGAAATTATAGTGAATGGATAAAATGAATTAGTTCAATTTATATTGTGCCAAATAGGAGCATACCTACTCTTAACCTTTGGTCCAGGCATAAAGAACATTAACTAATCCTATGCTTGGTTACTGATTCTACGGCTAGGCTGGGAGGATACTCGCTCTCACTTCGGAGCTCCCACGTTCCCCTCACATGAGGGCTAACATCTACACATCAGCAAAAGATAGGACCGAATTGAGAATTTTAGTCTATCACTCTAAAATCTCCAATTTCACGCCTGATAGTAATATTTCCCTATTTATTTGCACCCAACTTCCAAGGGCTTTGACCTCCTTGAATCTTGGATGTAATTTTCACTTTAGTTGTAAAACTCAACATAATTTAACAAATCAATTGTCAAGATTGAAAGTAAATTAAGATTAAAGTGAAAAGATCCTCACAATTTCTCAAATATTTTTATGGCATCACCAATTCAAATTACCATTTCACAAATCTTGAGACAAGGAGGAAGATAGAGAAAACTACTCAAAACTCATGGGGAAAGCACAACAAAACTCGGAATTCATATATAAAATCAAAACCATACAAACTATAACAAGTAAATAACTTATCTCTAACTTTCTCCCCAAGAACACTCCTTAAAGTACCTTTGAATCTCTTCCTTTCTTTACAGCACACAAAATTCCTCTTCGAAGTAACAAGGAGGAAGAAATCTCTCACTTTCCCTCCACTCTTACAATTTCTCGAAGAATTCCTCCCAATTACACACTCTAGCAAGCTCTCTACACACTAATGGAACCTATCTAACCTCCAGGACTCTTCTATTTTTGGCCAAAATCTTCTCTTTAAAGATGTGGATGAGTTTTCCCAAGAGTTGTTTTTGCACCCCTCCAAAATCCGGCCTTATCCATTGTACAAGTACACATAACCGTCAATCCCACCATCGGCGGCCTTGATGGCGCCTTCGGTGGCCTTCTGGAGATTTTGTCCTGTAGCCTCGGTAAAATCTTGTCGTCGGCGGCGTTGATGGCGCCGTCGGCTCCCTAATGCAATTCTCTACATTTTGGTCCTTTTGGCTCCAAATTCGCTCCTTTTTGCATCTTTTTGCTCTATTGACCTTAATTCATCATTCCTGCAACAAAACATCAAAAATACATTTCTTTAAAGTGCAATATCATTAAAAATAGTATAAAAGAGATTTGAAAATCTCAACATATTTTACTTTGGTCAAAATCCCCCAAACTTAACTATTATTTGTCCTCAAGTAATTTTAGTACTATATAAATTTTATGATCTACTGCA
>NEWO01001119.1:147466-158015 GCA_003013225.1 Phalaenopsis aphrodite | reverse complement strand
TCCATGGCCGTGGAGGTGAAATTTTATAAAAATGGTTAAGGGGTGGTTGTCATGGCCAATTGAGGTGTGCAATGTGGTGCTTAGTTGGAGCGCGGAGAGGCTCTAACATCTCATTTGGGTGAGGTGGCCTCTAGGTTTGAATTGGGTGAAGTTTAAGAGGGGGTGGCCCTTGGTTTTGGCTTCTCTAGTGACTAGGCCGATCAGTCATGGCAGGGGGAGGTGGCTAGGAGCTCATGAAACCCAGGGGAATCTGTCACAGCAATTTAATAGACTGAGGTTTAGTTTTGGCAAAAAGATCTTAAGCCTAAGCAAATATGGAAATCAAATCCCTTAATTTAGGGGACCATTATTCCATGGCTCACTTAGCTTGGGTTAGGTGAGTTTTGGCTCAATCTTAGGATCCAACTAATGGTTGTGGAGTCATTAATTTGATGACTTTGGGGTGGTTAGGCCACATTTAGTGCATGGGTCCAAGTGGGTGCAAATGACTAAAAATTAAGTTTGGGCTAGGTTAGCCATGTCAATTGGTCCAAATAAATTTTGCATTTGGTGTAAGTGATTGTAAGGAACAATTTTGGTGAAGGATGAAAAGGGTTTTGAGTTTAATTGGAGGGTCAATTTGATGGATTTTCGAGATTTGGTCAATTTGGGCATCTTGGGCTAGACTTGGGTCTAGATTGGGCTAGCTTTGGGCTAAGTCCAAATTGATTATTGAGACTGGTCAATAGGAATTCCATGAAGAGTTTTCAACATGAATTGGGTGCTGATTTTGGGATTTAGGCAATCAATTTGGTGAAATTTGGGGACATAGCCAATTTGGGGGTAATTTGGGGATTTTGAACTTAAGTTGAAATTAAATGAAATTTAGACTTCACCAAGGCCAATTTATGGTCAATTTTGATGTGTAAGAATGTTATAAAGAGTTTTCAACATAAACCATGGCCAATTGAGGGGGTTATGGATTCAATTTTGTGAGATTAGGTCATGTGCCCAAAATTGGGTGTTTGACCTATATCAAAATTGGGCTCAAAGAATGAGACAATTGAGCTTGGATTTGGTTTATTTTGGTCACATTTAGAGTAAATTTGAGTTTGGGATTGAAATTTATGGAGATTTGGATCAAATTGATGGACATTTGAGTTGAATTTGGGGTGATTTGAGCCTTTAAAGGCAATTTGGGGGTTTTGATCAAAGATGGTCAAATTCGCCAAATTGGGTCATATGGTAGTTGAGAAAAAAAAATTGAGAATATTTGAAGTATTTTGAGATTTTTTGGAATTTTTTGAATTTTGGGCTACGGAGGGGTATTTTGATAATTTGGCAATTTTTGGTGATTTTGGATAATTTGGGTATTTTCAAAAGGTTTGAAATGATTTTTTGAACAAGTTTGGGTATTTTGGATAAATTTGAAAATTTTGACCAAATTTAGGATTTCAAGTGTACTTAGGTAATTTGGGTAGGTTTAGGGACAAAAGTCCAGGCTGAGTATTTTGGGTAAAATTGGGGAACTAACCACCAAAAGTAAGCCATGGACCAACCCCATTTGGGTCTTCTATGTACTAGTCCTAGCTAAACCCTAGCATAGGGATAATAGGTTTAGGGGACCATCTACATGAGTTTCCTAAAAGCTCAAGGGACCAAAGTCAGTGAGCGATTGTGAGTGAAGTAAGTGCCTTAGCTCTAGACCAACACCCAAAATCAACCCTAAGGTCAAATAGCCATATAGGAACTCTCCTTGACCTCCCCCATAATGACCCCACCTACTAAGGGCTAGAGGTTAGGACCAATATGTGGAACTTCAAGTTTAGTAAAGAAGAGTTTAGAATTTTTAATGGTGAGGGTGCCTTTTTCTAGTTCTCTAAGAATAGTCAATAGGAAAGTCGTATGGCTAGACCCTAGGTTACTAAAGAGAAAGACTATACCTCAACCAAAATTGAGGTCAACAATAGCCCTTAAGAACTCTTGATAAATGTTTTAAACATGATTCAAATGAAGTTCCAAACACTAAAAAATCCTTTATAAAAACTTTAATTTCTTTTTCAATTAAATCACATAAAATAGTCATCATACATCTTTGAAATGTAGCAGAGACATTAGATAAACAAAAGGACACTCTTCTAAAAGCAAATGTATTATAAGGACCGATAAAAGTTCTTTTCTCTTGATCCTCAAGATCTATTTATATTTAGTTATAACCAATATGTCCATCCAAAAAATAAAGGTATTTGTGCCCAACTAATCTACCAACATTTGATCTATAAAGGGTACTGGAAAATTATCATTCCTAATGATGAGATTTAATTTTATATAATCAATGCGTATTCGCCACCCGGTGACTTTTCTTGTTGGTGTTAACTCATTGTGTTCATTGATAGTCACAGTCACTTCTCCTATCTTAGGAATATAGTGAATTGGACTAGCCCAAGCTCTATCCAAAATAGGGTAAATAATTTCAACATCTAACCATTTTAAAATTTCTTCCTTAAATTATTTCTTTAATAGTAAGATTCAATTGCATTTGAAGATCAACCCTAGGTTTGTAGTTTTCTTCCATTGGAATTTTATGCATACAAATTGAAGGACTGACTCTTTTAATATCAATAATTTTCCATCCAAAGACATTATTATATTTTTTCAAAGTATTCATTAAACTCTCTTCTTCTTCTAAAGTTAAATTTGAGGAAATTTTTACAGATAATGTTGAGGAATCACCTAAAAAAACATATTTTAAATGTTTAGAAAGTAACTTCAATTCAAGTTCAGGAGGTTTCTAAATCAATGGACAAAAAGATTTACAAAACTTCAAAACTTTCTCGAACATAATTTGATTCATCCTTATGAAAATCATCAGATTGCTTTAATTCATCTTCTTGCTCGTGTTCCAACTTATTCATTTCAGATTTATCTTCATAAGTTGCTTTGAAATGACATTCACTCAGATGTCTTGTTACATTCATCCTGTAACATTCATCATCTTTACCTTTTGTAGGATACTTTATTGATTTTGAAATATTAAAAGTAAATGTTTGATCATTGACGTGAATAGTTAATTCACCTTTCTGCACATCTATCATTGCTCCTCCTGTGGCTAGGAAAGTTCTCCCCAAATTGATTGGTATATCTTTATCTTTCTTTATATCTAGCACAATGAAGTTAACAAGAAAGATAAATTGATCCACTTTCACTAAAACATCTTCTATAACTCTCTTAGGATATGTTATTGAACAATTTACTAATTGCAAAGTTACAGTAGTAGGGGGATATTTCTCCTAATCCTAATCTTTTAAATACTGATAATGACATAAAGTTAATGCTTGCACCTAAATCACATAAAGCTTTCCTATAAAATATGTCTCCTATTGCACATGGAATTATGAAGCTACCAGGATCTTTGAGCTTTTTAGGAAGCTTTTTTTTTTATTTATAGCACTGCACTCCTCACTAACTGCAACAATCTTGTAATCTTCACACTTTCTTTTTCTGTTAAGAATATATCCAACTTTTGTTGACGAAGTCTTTGAGGAAATGGAGGTGGTGGTTTTTCCAAGTCAATTTTTAGTGGAGAAATATGTCTCTCTAAACCTTTTGGAGAGTCCTCTTTAGACTCTTCAATTTCTTCTTTCTCTACTTCAATCTCTTTTTTAACTATACCTTCCAACTCTCTTCCACTTCTAAGTTGAATAATTTTTACTTACTCTTTATTCTGGTCTTTTAGATTTACCTCTGTATTACTAGGAATTGCTCCTTGGGATCTATTATTTAAAGAATTTCCTCTTTGTCTCAGTTGATTCTCATTATTTTTAATTGCAGCTCCTTGACTTTGTAATTGATTTCCCATTTGTAACACTACTTCTTCTATAGATAAATTTATTTTTCTAAATTGTGGATTACTGTTAAAACGTGGAGGATAAGTAGGTGAATAATTATTTTTACCTTGGTTGTTCCAGTTTCCTAATGGGTTCGTTATTCCCCCATTGTTGATTATTACCACCCAAATTATTATTATTTCAGTCAATGTTAGGATGGTTTTTCTAACCTGGGTTATAATAGTTTGAATATGGTACATTTAACTTAGTATTTATGACATTCAAAGTATTTAATGATGTTTGAGAATCTACTATTTGACCTAATGAATTCTTTTCAATCATTGAAATTGGTTGAGAAAAATTCATTCCAAATTGGCCTAACTTCCTTGAAATTTTAGCAACTTGATTTGCTAATATTGCAAAAGCATCAGATTCATGAATATTGACTACTTTCATAGGATTTACCCTATCAGAAAACCATTAAAATTTATTAGCATTTTTCTCTTCAATTAAAGCATATGTGTCATGAAATGATTTTGACATCAATGAACCACCAGTAGCGGCATCGATAATAGATCTAAGAGATCCAACTAATCTATTGTAAAAGTTTTGTCTTATTAACCAATCTGGCACAGCATGGTGTGGAAACTTTCTCATGAGTTCTTTAAATCATTCCCACGCTTCATAAATAGATTCCCCTTCAAACTGATAAAAATATATAATATTATTTTTAAGCTTCGTAGTTTTTATATGATGGAAAATATTTAGCAAGAAATTTTCGTGTTAAATCACCTCAAGTTCTGATAATCCAAGTGCTAAGGAATTTAATCATATCTTAGCCTTATCCCTCAATGAGAATGGAAAAAGTTTAAGTCTAATAGTATGATCCAAAACACCATTATATTTAAACGTATCACACAATTCTAGAAAATTTGCAAGACGTAAATTTGGATCTTTAGTTGGTGCTCCCCCAAATTGATTATTTGATACCATTTAAATAATAGCAGGTTTAAGTTCAAATGAATTAACCACTACAGCAGATTTTTAAATACTACAATGAATTTCATCTACTGTAGGGTTTACATAATCTATTAAAGCTCTAAATTCTTGATGAATTTCATCTTTTTGATTAATTTTGGTTTGTCATTTCTTGAAATTTTTAAATTTTTTCTATATTTTTTATTTTTTTGATTTTTTTAATAATTCTTTCTAATTCAGAATCATTGGGCATTGGTCTTTTAGAACCTGAACTATGCATACATTACTACAAAATAAAATAAAATCACACAAATAAGAACTTATATAAAAACACACTACGATATTCCCATAATAAATTGACAATTTTAAATAAGGCTTTCAAAAATATATAAATTTGTTTTCCTAAAAATTCCTTCAAATTTTTACTAAATTTTTATTTTTCTCCTTGACAACGACCACAAAAGCTTGATCCCTTTTTTTATATATACTTATGCTTCTGACTCCACTGCTAAGAACTAGATTTAAGTTTCCTGATAATAGAAGCCAAAAACTTGATTTATATCTAGTATGATAGTACAACAATGTATGTATGGTTAGATTCTCAATAGAAGCCAAAAACTTGGCAGACAAGATGACGGGCAAGGTAACCGTAAATTCGGCGGCAGTCGGAGTAATTATTCTCGCAAGAACGGCAGACTTAGTGAACGTCGGGGAGATGATGATCTTTGCCTTCTTGCAAGAAGGGAAGTCTTAGGGGAAGTTCAGGTTGAACTCCATGGATAGCTCTTGCACTTCTGAGGCGGCAACCTTCATGATGACAAATGGGGCTTTTCCGAGCATGACATCGAGGTCATCAAATATGGCGCCAAACTTGATCGTGAGGGCAACTTTGCAGGCTTTACGGTTGGTCGGCAAGTTGTAGGAGAAGGTGAGAATTGGGAACGCCATTATAGCAGCTTTAAATAAAAACTCTGAGGGTTAGCATCAACCATCACTTTGTAATTCTAGTGCAAACACTAAAAATTAACAAAGGTCGTTTTGTGGACTGAGCACATCCTTTCTTATTTTAGCTTTCAAATTTAGTGTTTAATTGTGATTAAAGAATTACAATTAACAAATTAAACAAGCACGAAGAGATGCAACAACTTGGCTTAATTTGCAGAACCAAACCCGTAGAAGACGAAGAAAATGCAAATTTTAGGACCCAGTGCAAGACCGACTTCACAACGCACAATACCTAGGCGGAACTAGTCCACCAACACACGTATTGAGGGTCCGACCCCATACAAAAGATAAAGTCCTAAAGGACTTCTGAACCTCTCTGTTTAAAGATGATTAAACATACAATCCTGAAATCTAAAAGAGTTGCTCGTACTTCCCCAAGAAAGAAATGAACCAAGTACGTTAACAGAAGAAGGGTAATCTGTTCTATGAGGGATATGGACACATTACCGATGTATGAAGATAAATTTTTCTTATCATAATGGACAGTAGAGCTTTTCCTCAGCGGAGTCGCCGGAAATTGTTGGCCTCCAAATTGAGGGAAAGATATCTGATTTAATATAATAAAGTTTTGAAAAGTAATTATTTAATTTTAAAAAATATGAGACAAAATCAATCCCATATATACGATAGTTTAAATAAACGAGCACAACACCACAGTAATGCACCTATCTTGAGGAATAGACACACAACTTATAAGTGAGGCCTGATTAAATAAACTACAGAACTTATGACATTCGTTTGGTCTGCGAACATTTATATTGACCGACAAGTTCCCCTATCAAAAATGAAAGATTAGGTAGGGTTTATATTGTCTGGGTTATGAAAGCTCTCTATAAAGGCAAGCCCCTATAGTCAATTACATCTTAAATGACTGAAGTCACATAAGAAAACTCTCGATTTAGATCATAAATTATTGTTTTCAAGAATTTCAAAGGATATGACTTTACAAAGGTCAAACAAAGAAGTGTGAAATTGGCAAGGCTCAAATCTGGAACATTTTATTTTGAAATCCAAAGGAAGAAAAACTAGGGGATGTCACGGATCCAGAGGAGAATCTCAGTGACTTCCCTAGCTATTCTAAGATTTGGCTTCAATTTCGGGAAGATATTATTGAATGTTTCTTCCTGTCAATTTTATTAGTTAGGGCTTCCATTCGTGTGAGACATTCACACAAATAGCCTGGAAGATATGATGACTTAGGTCACGACGAACGACAAACTCAGAATTCTAAAATGAGTTAGGGCTTATATTGCACAACATGATTGTGCAAAGGCGTAAAGATGATTTAAGGATTTATGTCACACTAGGCGGACAACCTTGAAATCCTATGACTTGTCATTAAATTCTAAGGAAAGTGATTGTTGTTATAGATTACAATTGTAGAAGGTTTCCCACATAGTTAGCTTCATGCTCCTCGATGAAGTAGCAGTCATAAATTCTAAGGTTTAAAGGTTTAAATGACAAGTTTAAGTTCAATCATGGGGGCGCAGGGGGGTGGGGAGGTTTAAAGTTGATTAGAGCGACACCGACTAGGATCCCATGGTTCCCTCATTCTGTTATCACTATTTTCTTTTGAATTTAATTAGCTTAAATGAGTTGTTAAGCTCATTTAGACTGGGGAGATCTCATTAGCAAATGTGAGTTATCTCATCCGAGGGACTCCCGTAAATTTAAAATGGTGTATTATGAAGTTGTTGTTTTCCAAAGGATTTATGGTTACCTTTGAAAGAGTTTTTTTTTTGAAAAGTGTTGATTAATTTTAAAAAAGTTGTTTTGTTTTGCAGGTGAAGTAAGGTTTACAACCAAGCATGAATAATATTTAAAAGCAAGAGCAAATTGTAGTAAGTAAAATGATAGAAATTAAATAACGTTATAAAAGCATACCTATCATCTTCTTGATGCTCCCACTGAGAGATTAGCTTTTGCAACATGCATATAATTTTGTAAGAAATTTAAATAAATTGCAAGGGTTGATGATGGTGTAGCTATCAAACCCTAAGTCATAATTTGGTGAGTCCCTAAAGGTTTTAATGGATGATTTTCTGAACAAAGTAATAAGTTTAATTATCCTTCAAAACATCCAAAAGGTTATAAAAGTTTATGGGGAATAATCCTTAACAGCTTTTAAATTCCTTTTGAAATGTTTCAAGTTTATTTAAACCTATTATATTGTTTAATAGATCATCCTAAGTTTCAAATTTAATTTTAGTGAGTTAATACATCATATGCTCAGTGAACCTGATGTTTTGATTATCCCAAGAATGAGGTACTTTTTATATATTTATTAAAATCCCCTAAGTCCAGAGAACTCAGAGATACAAACTTTTCATTTTTGTGATTTTAAATTTATTTATTATAATTATTTTAATGGAAAATTAGAGAAAATATATTTTTATTCATTAAAAATTTATATTTAACTTAGAAAAAATTAGGAAAAATATTATATAGTCCCAAGTGATCAAGAAGTAATTAGGAACAATTTGGTGCATTTTCGAATTTTTGGAATTTTTAATTATTTTTAATTTAAAAATAGGCTTAAAAATAAAGTATTTATTTTAAAATAATTTTTATATTTCTTAAGTGCCCCTAATCACAAAGAACTCATAAAATCATTTTTCATAATTTTCCTAACTATATTTAATTTATTAAAATTATTTTAATGCCAAAAATGTCATTTTACTTGGAAATACATTTTAGTGCTCAAATTAGATTAAATAATTTCAATTTTTTACAGTGAGTTAAAATAAGTATTATTTACAATGTAAAATTGATTTTAATAGTTTTTTAAATATATTAAATGTAATCTTAATTTTTATGAGTTCTTAGGGTTAATTAACTATAGTAATTTACATAAATACTAAAATTTAATTTGCAATTTTCCAAAAATCCTATGGCCATAAGGAGCATACCAAAATAAGTCCCATGATTTTATGATTTATATTTTAATTTATATAATAAATTAAGCAAAATAACCATCTAAACTTAGAAATTAGGGTTACATGTGTAGAGGTGCTTTTTGACTTTGGAAAAATCACAAAATGCATCTACTATCATGAGGAACAAACCCCTAAAATTTCAAGCCATGATGATTAATATATGCTTAATTAAAATCAAAACATTGCAGAGACCTTTTAATTAATTAAAAATCAGATACATACCAAATAATTTTTATTTTTATTCCACATTAATCTTCCCTGTTCACTGAGCAACAAGGTTATTTTATTTTATTTTTATGAATTTTCTGTGCAAAGATATGAATTTTTGAAGTTTTGTAATTAAATAAATCATTAAAATCCTATTTTTCTACTTATCTGAGTCGGCCGCCACGTCATCCTCGTACACTTCAAAGCCTTACGTGGCGCTATCTGATTTGGTGCCCCCATCTGACTCAGCCGCCAAGCGTCTGTGCTTTATCGCTCCATTCGTTTGTCCGACACGATCTAATCCATTTGTCTGATACATGCGTGATCAAACAACTTCTGGTCATCTTCCCCAATGGCCATAACCCATGAACCGCACGACTTCAAACCCTAAGATCTCGGCCTAGACTCTACCAAATCATTTCTGGTTTGTTCCTACAACTTTACTACTCGAGACTAACACATTTATATGGCTACATGCATATGAAATTAAAGTTTTCTTCATTAAGGCCCAAACCGAGCAAAAAATTAGGGTTGAGAGCTTATATATGAGATTGAGAGGGGAGACCTTGATCAGATGCTTGTGGAAGCTTTAAAAGAGTCTGACGAACTTCTTGGAAGTGTCACTCTCCTCTGGTGAATGTTCTAAGTATAAGTTCAATGGAATGGGGGTGCGGCCTTGATCGAAGAGTGGGTCAAGGTGCTCAACAGGGAGGGATTTGAATGGGAAACTTCTCCTTAAGCTCTGGTGAAGCTTAAGGACATTTCAATTTGGAATTTGGTGGTTTTTGGTGGAATGACAGAAAAATGCCTTGGAATTGGGCTCTAAAATTGAGCTCAGGGAGTGAGGAGAAGGGCTGGTAGATGATTGGGTTGGGCTCAAGGAGGCTTGAAGAAGCTCTGGAAGGATTTTGGCAAAGTCTCCCCAGAAAATTAAGCACTCACACCCTTTGACTATGGGAGGTTTAAATAGGAGAGCTTGGGTTGGCCACCATGGCTGGTCAGTGGGTGAAAAGGGTTGCTGAAGTAGAGGGTTGAGTAGCACTAATGACCAATGGGGATGCGCCAACTTAGAGAGTTTAAATTTTGAGTTTTGGGCATGGGGTGGCTCTCAGTTTTAACGTTTTCTGGCCACTAGGTCAGCTGGCCAAGCCAGAGCTGGTGGTCAATAGGGTCAGGTGAGCTAGGAGTAGGTTAATGATGATTAACTCTGAATGGATAAGGCTGATGGCAAATAATCTTGGATTTAAACAAATATGGGAAGAGATCCCCTAAATCAAAAAACCTTTTGTCCATGGCTTATATAAGGTGGGCTAGGTGGGTCTAGCCTAGTCTCTAGGGTTACATCAATTTGGTTAGATTTGGTTACATGCATAACTTGGGTTCAAAATCATGTCATGGGCTTGAAACTGAGTTTGGGTCTAGACTTTGAATTTGGCTCAATTGATTGATCAAATTGCCTTGGATAAGTGTCATGAGTAGTTTGGAAAAGGAATTGAGTGATTTTTAATTGATTTGGAATGTTAATTTGGTGGAATTTGAGCTTTTGGTCAAAATTGGGGGTTTTTGCTAAAGTTGGATTTGGGTGAGCTTTGAGTTCAAATTTGGGTCAATTGATTG
>NEWO01001119.1:121259-146879 GCA_003013225.1 Phalaenopsis aphrodite | reverse complement strand
AATTTTGGAAATTTTTGGGGCATTTTGGGAATTTTGGAAAATTTGAGGCATTTGTGCAATTTGAGTGATGGAATGGTTTAAAATGATTTTTGAAGAGATTTTGGAAATTTGGCTAATGTTGGGGAATTTTAGAAAATTTAGGGTTTAGGGGCAATTTGGTAATTTCATGAAATTTGGGGCTAAGAAGGGTCAAAATAGGGAATTTGGTAAAATTAGGATTGATTGAGGATGTTAATCATGAGGTCACCCTATTGAGCCATAGGACCAAGGGAACTCCCATTCTGGATCCTCCATATGCTGGTCTTAGCCAAACCCTACCTCGGAGCTAATGGTTTGGGGGACCATCCACATGAGTTTCCAATAGAGTAGGGGATCAAGTGAGGTATGTTTGGGTTAGAATTGACGTTGTGAGTGTATATGCAAGTGTGTGTGTGTGTGTGTGCAAGAGTGGCCAAGGCCACACCACCCAACCCTAAGGTCAAACAGTCTTATGGGAAACCTCTCTTGAGCTCTCCCATATTGGTCCCACCTACTAAGTGCTAGAGGTTAGAACCAACATGTGGAAATTCAAGATGAGCAAAGAAGAGTTTAGAATTTCTATTATCTAGTCTTCTAGGAAGTATGGCTAGATTCTAGAATCATAAGGAAGAAAGACTGGATCTCAAACAAAAATGATCGTGCGAGCGACGCTGCTGGTTTCATGATTGGTCGGTAAGTTGCAGGAGAAGGTGAGAGTTGGGAATGTTATTGTAGCAGCTTTGAAGAAAAATTTTGAGGGTTAGCATCGGCCATCAATTTGTAATTCTAGTGCGAACACTAAAAATTAACAAAGGTCGTTCTGTGGACTGGACACCATCTTTCTTATTTTAGTTTTCAAACTTAGTTTTTATTTGTGATTAAAGAATTGTAATTAACAAATTAAACAAGCGCGAAGAGATGCAATAACTTGGCTTGATTTGGAGAAAAGCAAACCAAACCCGTAGGAAACGAAGAAAATGAGAAGTTTAGGACCCAGTGCAGGACTGAATTCACAATGCAGAATGCCCAAGCATAATTAGTCCACCAACACACCTATTGGGATATGACTCCACATAAACAATAAAGTTCTAAAGGACTCCTGTATCTCTCTATTTAAAGATTATTAAATAGATGGTCATGGAATCCAAAAGAGTTGTTTGTACTTGCCCAAGAAATAAATGAGCCAAGTACGTTAACAGAAGAAGGGTAATCTAGTCCATGAGAGACATGGACACATTACTGATGTATGAAGACAAAATTTTTTGATCATAACGGAGAGTATGGCTACTCTCCAACTGAGTCGCCAGAAATTTTAGGCTGGTAAATTGAGGAAAAGATATCTGATTTAACATAATATAGTTTTGAAAAGAAATTGTTTAATTTTTAAAAATGCAAGACTGAACCAATCCCACATAGAAGATAGTTTAAATAAACGACTACAACACCGCAAGTAATGCACCTATCCAGAGGAATAGACACACAACTTGATAGTGATGCTCAATTAAATAAACTACAAAATTTATGACATTTGTTTGGTCTGCGAACTTTTATATTAACCAATAAGTTCCCCTAACTAATATGAAAGATTATGTAGGGTTTATATTACCTGGGTTCTTAAAGCTCCCTATAGAGGCAAGCTCCTATAGTCAATTACATCTTAAATGACCGAAGTCACTTAAGAAAACTCTCAGTTTAGATTAGAAAATATTGTTTCCAAATTTTCAAGGGCAGAACTTTTTCAAGGTTGGGACAAGAGGGGTTGAATTGGGAAAGGTTCAATTTTGTACCTTTTTGTTTTGGATTCCAAGGGAGGAGGACTTGGGGGTTTTCCGGGTTTTTGGGGGGACTTTCGGCACTTTCCCAGGTTTTCTTAGGGTTTGGTTTCATTTTTTGGGCGTTTTTTTTGATTTTTTCTTTTTTTCATTTTTTTTTTTTTGGGGTTTCCTTTTTTTTGGGCGGTTGGCCCAATTGGCTTGGAGGTTTTGGGGCTTTGGTTGGAACCGACGGCCAACTTGGAATTCTTAAACGGGGTTGGGCTTTTTTTTGCCCACCTTGTTTTTGCAAGGCTTTAACCTTGGTTTGGGGTTTTTTTTTGCCTTGGGGGGCCACCTTCAAATTCTTTTGGTTTTTTTTTCATTTTTGGGGAAGGGGTTTTTTTTTTTGGTTCCTTTTTTTGGAGGGTTCCCCCCGGGTTTGGTTTTAGGTTCTTGGCCAAGTTGGCGTTCTTAAGTTTTAGGTTTTAGGGTTTTAATTGCCAGTTTTAGTTTCATTCTTGGGGGGGGGGGGGTTGAAGTTGATTAGAGTGACACCGATTAGGATCCCATGGTTCCCTCGTTCCGGTATCATTATTTTCTTTTAAATTTGTTTAGGTTAAATGAGTTGTTAGGCACATTTAAACCGGGGAGATCTCGTTAGCAACCATATGTTACCTCATCCGAGGGACTCCCGTAGATTCAAAAGGGCATAAAATTTTGTAGGAAATTTAAATAAATTGCAAGGGTAGATGAAGGTGTAGCTATCAAACCCTAAGTCAAAATTTGGTGAGTCCCTAAAGGTTTTAATGGATGATTTTCTGAAAAAAGTATAATAAGTTCAATTATCACTCATAACATCCAAAAGGTTATAAAAGTGTCTGGGGAACAATCCCTAACAACTTTTAAATTCCTTTTGAAATGTTTCGAGTTTATTTGAAACTATTATATTGTTCAATCAATCATCCCAAGTTTCAAATTTAATTTTAATGAGTTAATACACCTTATGCTTAGTGAAACTAATATTTCGATTATCTCGAGAGTAGGTTACTCAATTAATTAGTTAATATTTTACTTAAAAGTTATGTAAGTGGATTCCCCTAGAACAAGCTTAAGTCATTAAAGATTTTGTACGCACAACTACAGTTGGGCTCGCAGTGCTTAAAGGTGTTAAATATCAATTATATTATCTTTTCTAAACCCTCATTAAACAATTTTAAATTAAGCCTAGCTCACTACCAAGCCCTTAACAATTTTATGGGTGAATTTGCAATTATCAAAATTTTAATTTAAATGAGATAATTCTTATTAAAATGTCATGCTATATCCAATTGTGGGCTTAAAATAAGTGAGATATCATCTTCCTAGCCTAAGCCCATCACTTTAGAATCACTTAATTTTAATTAACTTTCAAATCTTGATAATTAAGCAAATTACAATTTTACCCTTATCATGAAAAGGTGGCAAATTGGCTTTTATCCATTATGTTTCAAACATCCAAAAGAATTCTTTATGATCAAAATTACTCATTTTTTCCCTTAGTTAATCCTAAATTTTTATTATGGCACCAAAATCTAAAATTATCATTTTGCTCCTAGGGCTCTCCACTTCATAACTTATCAAATATAATTCAAATGATTTTGGAATTTTTAGAATACCCAATTCATGTGTCAATTAAACTATCAGAGGAGAAAAATGTTATTTTTCAAATTTTAATTTATTTTAAATAATTATTTTAACTTACTAAAATAGGATTTTCTAAATTAATTTATTTAATTAATCAAAGTAAAATTTTTGGTCATGTGAAATTATTGGAACCTAGGTCAGAGAACCACTTGGACAAAATTTTATAATTTTTCAAATTATATTTTAATTATTATAATTATTTATTGATTTTAATGATTTAATTAAATAGAAAATATTTTTTAATTACCAAAATTATTTTTTATATTTTTATTAAACTTCACTAAGTCCAAAAAACTCAAAGAAACAAACTTTTTCCTTTTGTGATTTTTAATTTATTTAATATAATTATTTTAATGGAAAATTAGAGAAAATACATTTTTAGCCTTTAAAAATTTATATTTAACTTAGAAGAAATTAGGAAAAATATTCTAATGAGTCCCAAGTGACCAGGAAGTAATTAGAAACAATTTGGTGCATTTTCAAATTTTCGAATTTTAATGATTTATAATTATTTTTAATTCAAAAATAGGCTTAAAAATAAAGTATTTATTTAAAAATAAATTTTTTTATCCTAAGTGCACATGATCACAAGAAACTCAAAAAATCACTTTTCATAATTTTCTTAATTATATTTAATTTATTAAAATTACTTTAATACCAAAAAAGCCATGTTATTTGGAAATCCATTTTAGTGCTTAAATTAAATCAAATAAATTTCAATTTTTTATAGTGAGTTAAAATAAGTATTTTTATAGTGTGGAATTGATTTTGCAAATTTTGGAAATATATTAAATTTATTTTAAATTTTTATGAGTTTTTTAGTGATTATTAATTATAGTAATTTACATAAGTACTAAAATTTAATTTATAATTTTCTAGAAATCCTCTGACCATAAAGAGCTTACCAAAACAAGTCCCATGATTTTATGATTTATATTTTAGTTTATATAATTATATTAAGCAAAATCACCATCCAAACTTAGAAATTAGGGTTACATGTGTAGAAATGCTTTTTGACTTTGGAAAAATCACAAAATACCTCTAATTTCATGAGAATTTGTAGTTTAAATTTTGCATTTTACATTATAGCCATAAGAATTTCCAATACCCTGTGGGATCGTTAATTATAACTCCATTAGAGCCCTTTATTACTTGAGCGATACATATACATGCGTTATTATTACGGGTTTGGCAGTTTAAGGATTTTAAAATATAAAATTATTTTTACTAAAATTATTTTTATTCGGATTGAATTGCATATTTATTATTAGTGTTGTTGTGTGTGTTTTGTAATGTTGAAAAATATTTACAAAGGAGACACACAACAAACCACGCATCAAGTTTTTGGCACCGTTGTTGGGGAGTAACGGTAAAATACTTTATAATTTAAAAAATTTTATTTAAACTAAAAAGCTTATTGTAGTTTAATTTGAATATTTTCATATTTTAGTGTGTTTGCTTATTTTAATTACTTGTTGTGTTTGTTTATGCATAATTTAATATCCTAAAATTTAGAACCTAACAATTCGGAGTTAGTTAGAAAATTTTGAAAGCAAAAAAAAAGAAATAGATAATTTTAGCAAAATGGCTTGTAATTTAAATAATTCTGGAAATTAAAGTGAACATCATCAGAGACCTTTAAGAGATTATGTTAATCCTACAACAGATGAAATTCATTTAAGTATACAAAACTCTGTTGTAGCTGTCAATTCATTTGAGCTTAAATCTGTTATTATTTAAATGGTACAAAATAATCAGTTTGGGAGAACACCAACAGAAGATCCTAACTTACACTTTGCTAGTTTTCTAGAATTATGTGCTACATTTAAATTTGATGGAGTGTCGAATGATGTCATCAGACTTAGATTTTTTCCTTTTTCATTAAAGGATAAAGCTAAGATGTGGTTAAACTCGTTAGCACCTAGATCTATCAAAACTTGGGGATACTTATTAAAAAAAATTATCTAAATATTTCTCATCATAAAAAACTGTTAAGCTTAGAAATACCATTACAACATTTTTTCAGTTTTACGGGGAATCAATTTATGAAGCTTGAGAAAAATTTAAAGATCTCCTTAAAAAGTTTTCACACCATGTGTTACCAGATTGGCTAATAATTCAATTTTTTTTATAATGGATTGATTGGATCTCTTTGATCGATAATTGACGCTGCTGTTGGTGGATCATTAATGTCAAAACCATTCGATGAAGCGCATTCGTTAATTGAAGTGATGACTACGAATAATTTTCAATGAACCTTTGAAAGGGTAAATCCAAAAAGAGTACCTAGTATTCATGATTCTGATACAAAATCTATATTGGCTGCCCAAGTAGTTGTTATATCGAAGAAGATAGATCAATATGGAATGAATTATTCTCAGACACCTCCCGTGCATGAGGAAAATTCACTGGGACAAATGATAGAATCTCAATATTCTTATGAAACTTTAAATGCAATAAATAATTGTTCTAAAAATCCTTATTTCAATTATTATATTCCTGGTTGGAAAAATCACCCAAATTTTAGTTGGAGTAACAATAACTCTAATTTTGCAAATTCACAATGGGGGAAGTATGTTGCGAACCCATTGAGAAACTCCAACAACCAAGAAAATCCAACTTATAAACCTTATTACCCTCTAGGTTTCAATAGTAATTTGTAGAGTAAGGAGAAGAAATTGCAATGGAAGAATTAATATTGCAAATGGAAAGTTAATTACAAAGTCAAGGAGCTGCAATTAAAAACATGGAAAATCAGTTGAGATGTGTTGCTACTGTACTTAGCAATAGTCCTCCAGGAACATTGCCTAGTAATGTTGAAGTAAACCCTAAAGATCAGAACAAATAGCAAATTAAGGCTATTCAACCAAGAAGAGGAAAAGAATTGGAAACAAAAGTTAAAAAAAAAGTTGAAGTTGAAGTTGAGAAAGAAGGGGTGGAAAATAAAAAATCTTGTGAAGATTTTTATTTTGAGTCAGAATGTCCTATCAAACCAATAAAAATTTTTGTAGAAAGACCAACACCTCCATTTCCTCATAAATTGAAGCAGAAAAATAAGGATAACCAATTTTCAAAATTTTTGAAAATATTGAGAAAATTGACAATAAACATTTGTTTTGTTGAAACCCTAGAACAAATGCCAAGCTATGTAAATTTTATGAAGGATTTACTTAATAAGAAAAGGAAGTTTGTGGATAATGAGACTATTGCACTCAGTGAAGAGTGTAGTGCTATAATTTAAAAAAAACTTCCTGAAATACTTAAAGATCTTGGTAGTTTTACTATTCCTTGTGCTATTGGCAAAAAATGTTTTAGAAAAGCTTTATATGATTTGGGAGCTAGTATTAATTTGATGTCTCTATCAATTTTCCAAAGGTTGGGTTTCAGAGACATTTCACCTACAACTGTAACTCTTCAGTTAGTTGATCGTTCGATTATCTACCTTAAAAGAGTTATAGAAGATGTTCTGGTAAAGGCTAATAAATTTATCTTTCCTATGGATTTTATTGTATTAGATATGGACGAAGATAAGGAAATTCCTATCATTTTAGGAAGACCATTTCTTTCTACTGGAAGAGCTTTGATAGATGTTCAGAAAGGAGAACTAACTATGAGAGTTAGTATCAAGAGGTTACACATAATATTGCAAAATCAATAAGATACCCTGCAAAAGAAAGAGATATTGAATGCTTCGAAATGGATGTTAACACTATTTAAGCCATGAATATTTCACGAAGACATTTGAAAAGAAATCTTAAAAAGAATATTTGAAATCTGAAGATGAGGATAAAATTCAAGAGGAATCTATGGAAGTAAGTAATGAAGAATTGGATTATATTCATGAACAATTTGAAATGTTAGATCCTACAGATAATAATAAAAATTTGATTTCATCTATTGAGAAACCTCTTGAACAAGAAATGAAAACATTTCCTACACATTTAAAGTATGCATATTTAGAAGATTTATCCACATTACATCTTATTGTATCCTGATAATTAACTGATACGCAAGAATAAAAGTTGTTAAAAACTTTAAGAAGATATAAGAAAGTCTTTGGATGGACATTAACTGATATTAAAGGAATCAATCATTTAATTTGTATGCATTGAATTTTATTGGAAGAACATCATGAACCAAGAACTAATCCTCAAAGGAGATTGAACCCTATGATGAAAGAAGTTGTCAAGAAAGAGATTTTAAAATGGTTAGATGTTAGAATAATATATCATATTTTAGACAGTGATTGGGTGAGACAAATTCACTGTGTTACAAAGAAAGGAGGTGTGACTATAGTGACTAATAAGAATAATGAATTAAAATCAACAAGACAAGTCACTGGATGAAAAATATGCATAGATTATTGAAAATTAAATTCTGTCACTAGGAAAGACCACTTTCCTTTACCCTTTCTGGACTAAATGTTGGATAGACTGGTTGGGCACAGATATTTTTGCTTTCTAGATGGATATACCGGCTATCATCAAATACCTATTGCTCTAGAGGATCAAGAGAAAACAATGTTTACTAGTCCATATGACACTTTTGCTTTTTGGAAAATGCCCTTTGGATTATGTAACACACCTACAACATTTGAAAGATGCATGATGTCAATTTTCATTGATTTAATTGAAAAAGGGATCGAAGTCTTTATGGATGATTTTTCTGTGTTTGGAACTTCATTTGAAACATGTCTAAATCACTTAGAGAAAGTTCTAAAATGATGTGGAAAGAATAATCTAGTGTTAAACTGAAAAAAATGTCAATTCATGGTTGCATGAGGAATTTTACTTGGGCATAAAATTTCAGAAAATGACATGGAAGTAGATCCGACAAAATACAGGTTATATCTAACCTACCACCACCTACTACTGTAAGAGGAGTTAGGAGTTTTTTAGGACATGCTGGATTTTACAGGTGATATATTAAATATTTTTAAAATATTACGAAGTCTTTATGTCAAGTTCTGAAAAAAGATATAAAATTTGATTTCAATCAAAAGTGTCTTAAAGCCTTTGAAACATTGAAGGCAAAATTGATCATTACTCCTATAATTGTTTCACCTGATTGAAAGAAACCTTTTGAACTAATGTGTGATGCAAGTGATTATGCAATTAGAGCTGTCTTAGGGCAAATATATGACAAGAATTTTAAAGTTATATACTATACTAGTAAGACTCTTAATGATACTCAAATTAATTACACCACTATTGAAAGAGAGTAATTAGCCATTATTTTTGTTTTTAATAAGTTTAGGTCATATCTAATTGGTCTAAATGTGTTGTACATACAGACCACTCAACTATTAAATATCTTATTCAAAAGAAGGATATGAAACCAAGATTAACTAGATGGGTACTTCTGATGCAAGAATATGATTTTGTGGTAGTCAATAAAACATGAACTAATAATCAAATAGTTGATCATCTATCTAGGTTGGAATAGGAAGAAAATTTTGATTTGGAAAATGAAATTAACAAAACTTTTTCTGATGAATAACTTTATGTTGTTAAAGGATGGAAAATACAGTAGTATGTGCATATTGCGAACTATATTGTTAGTGGTATTTTACCATATGAACTAACAAAACAAGAAGAAAAGAAGTTTATCCATGATATAAAATTTTACTTTTGGGATGACCCATATTTGTACAAGCAATGCAAAGATTTAGTTATGTGAAGATGTGTGTCTTATAAATAAATTCAAGAAATCACTCAAAAATGTCATGATTCTAAATTTTGAGGTCATTTTGGGAATGATAGAACTGTTCACAAAATTTAAGAATCTAGATTTTATTGGCTAACTCTATTTAGAGATGTTAATATATATATATATATATATATATATATATATATANATATATATATATATATATATATATATATATATATATATGATTTTAATTTCTTCACAATTCATATACTCATTGTAAAGGGGAATGATGTTTTCTTAAATTTGAACTCTTCGTCACAAAAATTGTTTACTTTTTATAAGTTTACTTTTGAAGTTTAGCAAATAGTTAATTAACTTAGTCCTTTCAACTATAATTTATTTAACATACACTCACTTTAGATTTGAATTTTGTACTTAAGTTTTGTAGTTTAAATTTTGTATTTTACATTATAGCCATAAGAATTTCCAACTCCCTATGGGATCGATACTTAGGACTTCATTAGATCCATTTTATTGCTTGAGTGATATGTATACTTGCGCTATTATTACGGGTTTGGCAGTTTAAAGATTTTAAAAGAAAAAATTATTTTTACTAAAGTTATTTTTATAGGGATTGAATTTCATATTTATTATTAGTGTTTTCATGTGTGTTTTGTAATATTAAAAAATATTTATAAAAGTAACACACAACAGACCGTGCATCAGGAGGTGAGGTTTAAATAAGAGAGCTTGGGTTGACCACCATGGCTGGCCAGTGTTTGCAAAGGGTTGCTGAGGTAGAGGGCTGAGTGGCACCATTGACCAATGGAGATGAGCCAACTTAGGGAGTCAAAATTTTGAGTTTTGGTCGTGGGGTGGCTCTCGATTTTTGGGTTTTCTGGCCACTAGGCCAGCATTCCAAGCCAGAGCTGGTGGCCAGAGGAGTCAGGTGAGCCAAGAGAGGGTTAATGATGATTAACTCTGAATGGTTAAGACCGATGGCAAAGATATTTAGGATTTAAATAAATATGGGAAGAGATCCCCTAAATCAAGGGACCTTTGCTCCATAACTCATCTAGGGTGGGCTAGATGGGTCTAGTCTAGTCTCTATGGTCCAAATGTTGGTTGTGGTGGCTATGGTTTCACCAATTTGGCTAGATTTGGTAACATGCATAACTTGGGTTCAAAATTATGTCATGGGCTTGAATTTGAGTTTGGGCATGGCTAGACTTTGAATTTGGCTCAATTGATTGATCAAATTGGCTTGGATAATTTTTTCATGAGAAGTTTGGAAAAGGAATTGAATGATTTTGAATTGATTTGGAAGGTTAATTTGGTGGAATTTGAGCTTTTGGTCAAAATTGGGGGTTTTGGCTTATGTTGGATTTGGGTGAGCTTTGAGTTCAAATTTGGGTCAATTGATTGTTCAAACTGATTTGCGAAAGTGTTATGAAGAATTTGAAATTCAAATTTAGAGAAATTAATTTCATCATGGAGTTCAATTTGGGGGAATTAAGGGTGTGGCTAAAATTGGGGATTTTGGATTGAGATTGAAATTGGACTTAAAATTGATTTCAATTGGGCTTGTTTTTATTTCAATTGGGATTAGGAAAGATGAATTTGAGTTTGGAATTGAAATTGGGGGAGATTGAAGTCAATTCGGTGGAAATTGGTGTGAATTGGGGAATTTGGGCCTTTAAGAGCAATTTGGGGATTTTGGTCAAAATGGGTCAATCTGGTTGAATTGGGCCCAATTGAGTAGTTCAAATTGATTTTGGAGACATTTTAAGTGATTTTGGAGTCTTTGGAATTTTTGGAATTTTTTGGGTAAGAAGGGTATTTTGGTAATTTTGGGGATTTTTGGGGGCATTTGGGAATTTTGGAAAATTTGAGGTATTTGGTAATTTGAGTGATTTGGAATGCTTTGAAATGATTTTTGAAGAGATTTTTGGAATTTGGCTAATTTTGGGGAATTTTAGAAAATTTAAAGTTTAGAGCGATTTGGTAATTTGGTGAAATTTGGGACCAAGAAGGGTCAAAATTGGGAATTTGGTATAATTAGGATTGATTAAGGATGTTAATGATGAGGTCATCTTATTGAGCCATGGGACCAAGGGAACTCCCATTCTGGATCCTCCATATGCTGGTCTTAGTCAAACCTTAGCCCAGGGCTAATGGTTTGGGAGACCATCCACAAGAGTTTCCAATACAATAGGGGATCAAGCCAGGTATGTTTGGGTTAGGATTGAGGTTGTGAGTGTAGGTGTAAGTGTGTGTGTACAAGACTGACCAAGGTCACACTATCCAGGGTTAACCCTAAGGTTAGACAGTCTTATGAGGAACCCCTCTTGAGCTCTCCCATATTGGTCTCACTAAGTGCTAGAGGTTATAACAAACATGTGGAACTTCAAGATGAGCAAAGAAGAGTTTGAAATTTCTATTGGTCAGGGTACCATCACTAGTCTTCTAGGAATAGTCAACAGGAAAGTCATATGGCTAGATTCTAGGCTCCTAAGAAACAAAGACTAACCCTCAACCAAAAATGTGGTCTAATCACTTTCTCCTTCACTAAGAATGATAAAAGTGAGAAGAAGCCCTAAATAAAATCCTACAACTCCTTACTTTCTACTCTCTAAGAGTGTCCTAAGTCTTCTCCATATCCATCCAATCCAAGTCCTTTTTATAGTTTTCCAAAAGGTATTTTGATGTCTCTTCAAAATATGCCCACATTCAATGAATCTTCCAAGACTTGTCTCTTTTCCAAAGCCATTTCAATTTATTTTTGGGCCCATTAACTATAATCCACGTTTTCACTAAGAGTAGCTTCAAACACCCCTTCGAAATTCATCTAAAATTCCTTGAATTTTCATCATAACTACCTGACACGTGAGTGCAAGGTCTTCGACGCTTAGGCGTGACCTTCTCTGTCTCCTGGTGCTTAAGCGTCAGTTCTGGGTGCTTAGTTTTCATAGTTCACTTTCACACCTTCTTCATTTTTGCTCCAAATTTGATCATTTTTCACTCCTTTTACCATATTTCATCCATTTAATTGTACCTGAAAGTAAAACTCACAAATATCTTCCATTAAAGTGCAATATCCTCAAAAATATGTATAAAAATGTGTACATAAATGTTATATATTTTAGGTGTATTAGCACCCAAAACTAAGGGGGTTAAATGCAAATCTTCTTTCAAAAAAAAAAAAAGAAGTTTGTAAGCTCCAAAGCTAAGGAGACATCTCCCTATCATGCATTAATGTGTTGTTTGTTAGGGGTTGTCTCTGGGAGTTCTTACTCCAACATCATCCCTATAGATTCTAACTTAGATGAGATCATCAAATACTTGACTGGTGGGAGAGGGGCTTGGAAGGTGAGAAATGACCATAAAGTTAATTTTCCTTCATCTAAGCTAAATGCTCCTTCCAAGGCTTGGTACTACTTTATTTATGCCAAGCTCCTCCCTTCCACCAATCTTAGTGAGGTTATGATAGATAGAGTTTCTCTCAATTTTTTGCATCCAAACCATGAAATCTCTTGATATTGGTGTTATCATTCATCACACCATCTACAATGGTATCACAATGGTATCAGGGGGATCCACTCTATGGTTAAGACATTCCTTCACTATTTTTACTCTCTACTTGAATTCAGAGGTTACTTTTGGGATTTGGGAAGAGCGGCTTCATCCGTTGAAGTCAATATATCAGTCCAACATATTTTTATATGACAAGAATGCCATTTTTGGGAACCGGAGCAAGTTCTTCTCGGCCTCCTTCTCAACCCTTCACATCATATTCCAAGCCTCATCTTTCCACTACTCTGACATCTTTGTCCGAGAGATTGGGGAGGCATATGAATTGGCAAAAATAAATGCCATCTCAGACAATTTGTTGGATTCCAGGCTGCTCAGCTAAAGATGTACCGGAGAAATCAGTGGATCAGGGTAGACAACTCAGTGGAGTTTCCTATGTACCCTCCTTACCAGTTGTATGAGCAGAGTCATCCTATGGAGGAGACTGAGGATAAAGAAGAAGAATATGATGATGATGAACATGATGATGACAATGATGATGATGATGAGAGTGATGTGGAGTGAGGAGTGATTTAGTTTTATTTCATGATGGATCTATCAGACGCTTTTATTTATTTTCTTATTATTACGACTATGTATTTTTTATTTGATTGATTTATACTATGATTTTGGAACTCATTTATGATCCTATTGAATTATGTAGACTTTTTGGTGTAGTTTCATTTTTAATGTTGTTTAGCTTGGATTCACTTGTTGTAAATATGTTTATTCTTGATTATATTTGTTGATTTTGATGATAGTAACATGTGGTAGGGGTTATTTGTGTAGTATTTTCTACCCATTTATATTCATGTTTTAAATTGTACAATTTGTTAAAAATCAAGTTTTGGGCAGGGAAGGGGGTGGGGATCTTATAAGAGCTTAAATTTAATTACCCTTAGTAATCTATATTTGAATTCTATGATATGAGTTGGTGTAATAGAAACTCTCACAATAATGAGAAAGGAAAACATAGTCTATTTAATTTTAAACGCTATGTAAATGCAACTGAACCAGTGCTAAGATAATTTGTAATTCAACATATAGAAAAAATGTATTAACTTTTTATTTTCAAAAAAAGCCATCCACTTATTGAATTAGGTATATATAGATATATATTTGATGAGAATTAAGCCTCCAAATATTTTTAAATAATACTTTCTAAAATTTCTAACAAAAATTAAAGTGAAGGAGTGTGGAGTATTTTACATTAGAGAGATGATAGTGGAATTCAAAACTATTAAAAGGTTTATTCAGATATAATAATTCTCATTAAACTATGCTAAGGTTTGAAATTTATATCCTGAAGAAATAGAAGAAATTGAAAAGAGAATATAAAGTGAGAAAAAGTTTGAGGAGAAGCCTTATCAAAAATTAGTTTCATTATATTCTTTTTAAATTTAAAACTTCACTACACTCCTGAGCATACTAATATCAAGAAAGTATTAGAAAATTTTTGTTTAAAGAGGAGTGCTTAAAGTCTAGTTTTCTACCATCTAAGAAACGACAATTTAGCAAGAGTTCATTCATTTTTAGGTAATAGGAAATTAGATTTTCTTAGGTGGATGTAAATTTCTTATACCCTAGGTCTAGACTTGTCTACTTAAGTTACCCTAATTTAATACAATGAATTTTGTAATGCATAATTGTTGATAGTTTTCATGAAATCCACTCCCTTAAATTAAATAATTTGATTTAAATATTTAAGTATTACTTGAGAAAGATTAACCTTTAAGTTTGGGGGATTTTAATGTATAGAAAAGAATGTTAAATTTGCTTTATGCTTTTACACATTTTATGGATGAAATTGCACTTTAAAGAAAGATATTTTTATGCTTCTTGTAGGTATAACAAGTATTATGAGTGAAGCAAAGTGGAAGAGACATGGAGCAAAAAGGTGGAGACTTTGAGAAAATGATGACTTAAGTGATTAGCCCATATGTGTCGGTTTGAGCCTTGGCAACCTGAGAGCTTGCACCTAGGTGTCAGACTAATGGACACCTAGGCACCCATGCCTTCCCAACTAACAGAGAGCTTGGTGCCTTGTCACCGACCCTCGGACGCCTAGGCGCCAGTAACTGTCTGAGACAATTTTAAGTAATTCAAACACACAATGAGGGCAGTTGATCAGCTGGTTGGAGGAGTTCTTACAGAAGGTTTTAAAGTAAAATTAGGGAGGACCTGAAAGGTTACACCAGTAGAGGTTAGATTTTGTTGTAGGCAAGTTTGCGTAAGGATTTGAGTTGTAATTGAGAGAAAAATATTCAGGAGAGCAATAACGAGTTTAGAGGTCTTTGGGGGAGCATTTTCAGAGTTTTGTAAAGGGGAGAAAGATAATTGTTGTAGTTTTTTTTTGTTTTTTTTTTTTTTTTCCATTTTTTTGTTGATTTTTCTGGTTTTTATTAAGGTTTTTTGTTTTTTTTTTGTGCTTTCTGAGTAGTTCTACTTACCCTTCTTTGTGATAACTGAGCAAGTTGTGTAGGAATGCAATGTGTGCTAAAATTGATGTTTAAATACTTAATGTGATTATTAACCTTATGAATTTCATTTACTCTTCATTCTGGCCAAGTGAATCGTTAAAACTTATTGTGATCCATAATGACTCAGGAGAGCTATGGTGGAATCAACTAGGTTAGTCACATTGAACAATAGGGTATTGTGAAATACTTTGTAGGGTGATGCAAATGTTAGAGAAATAGTCTTTGATGGGTTCAAGTTGGGGTTTAAGGAATTAAAACCAATTAAACCAAAATTCTTTATGCACTCAAGAGAGGGTAAAGAAGAGTGTTGCTCCTACTTGTCACTAGCCACACTACAATTTACACTTTACATTTCTTATGTTTGCTGAACTTATTACAAAGGAGGGTGGCTTACAACTTGATAATTACCAAACTAAATAGGAAAAAAAGGATTTCTATAGGACTTAGCATTTAAAATAGTTTGTAATTTTGTAGGAATAGTTGATAGAACCTTGACTCAATTTCAATTCCAGGGTAAGAACAAAAACTAGTAGACTAAAACTTTTTCCTAAGTTTATGTACCCCACTCGCTGTGGGATCAATATTCCAGACTCAAAAATTCGATACTATTTATGTGTTACGTACACTTGTGTTGGACCAAAGAGTCTGAATACACTTGGAACGAAGTGCTCGCACCAAGTTTATTTCGGCGCCATTACCGGGACTCGCAACTTGTTTCCATCATATTAAAGATGATGTCTAATGTTTTAATTTAATTTTTTTTACACTCTAAGTGCAAATTCTAAAGATAGAACAAAATTATTCTTAATTTATAAATCTTACAAATTTTTAATACTTGCTTTATCACGTTCAAATCTAAATTTTTATAAATTATGTCTAGCACATATCCATCCACTAAATAAACCTTAAAAATTTTCCACTAGAGTCATTATAGAATCGTACTGATTTGAAAACATTAGATAAAACTTCTTCATCATGATCTCTTATTATAAATTTCCCTTTTTACACAGCAATCATTGCTCTTATTACTGTTAAGAATGATGTGCCTAATTGGGTTTTCTTATCTTCCTCCATAACTAACATTATAAACTATGTAATAAAAATAACTTATCAACCTTAACTAAAATATCTTTTATAAATCCCTTAGGACAGGTTAGTGAATGGTTTGCTAACTAAAGGGTTACTATGGTAGGTTGCACTTTTTATAATCTTAATCTTTTAAATATAGATAAAGGCATTAAATTTAAGTTAGCTCCTAAACCATAAAAGGCCTTCTCAAAGAACTTTTCTCCATTAATGTAAACTATATTAAAGTGTTCTTGGTCTTTTAATTATTGTAGAAGTCCCTTTCGAATTATTACACTACATTCTTATCTTATTATCAAAATCTCAAATATTCTTTTATTTATTTATTTAATATATCTTTCATAAATTTTATATAACTGAGCATTTGCTCAAGAGCTTAAGAAAATAAAATGTAATAATAAGTTTGTTGAACACTTTTAGAAACCTAGAGAATTACTTATCCTGATTCTATCTTCTAAGTCTTCTTGTAAAAAGAGATGGTGGTCTCTCAATTTTCTTTTTACAAATTTTCTTTTTATATGAATTTGTTAGTATTAAGTTACTTTGTGGTTCATATTCAAATTCCTTAACATTTACATTGAGCTCCTTTCTAGACATCTTTCAAGTTTCTTATCACTGAACTGAATAACCTTATATCATTTCTTCCTTTTATCTTTAGGGTTCACATGGATGTTGTTTGGTAAAGTTACTTGAAATCTTTTTGTAAAAAAACCTAGCAAGTTATTCTAATTAAGTTTCATTGTTCTTAATAGTTGCAATTTGATTTAATTGAGCACCCATCTACAATACCAAGGTTTTTTAATGATATTTCTTTAGTAGATTGATTATCTGAAGTGAACTATGGTTGATAACTAGGCCTCGGATTTGAAAATATATTATATTGGTTATTACCATTTCTTACAAGATTAAATTTATTATTATTACAATTATTCCCTATAATGGTTTTTTAGCTTAATTAATTTTAAAAAAAAAATTTTTATTCCTATACATTGATTATTATTCCAGTTAAAATTACGATGATTTCTCCAACATAGGTCTTATGTGCTTGAGTAATGATTATTTTATCTAATGTTTAATGTTCAATGACTCCACATTTTAAAGGCGAAGCTCACTTGACTTGACTAATTCTACCATTATCATAACTAAAAGGTGATTCTCGAGCATAATTTGGCATTAAATTATCTAATTTTCTCAAAATAGCCACTACTTGAAAAAAATCAATTACATGTATAATAACCATATCTTTCTGGGAGTTAATCATTCAAAGTATAATTGAAAATTACTTGTAGTTATTTAGCTCATATACCTCATCAAATGATTTAGACATCAATGAACCACCAACTGCAGTGTCTACTATTAACCTCAAAGAACTCACTAGCCAAGTATAAAATATTTGAATAATCAACCAATTAAATAAAAATATGAAAGTTAACTTTATATATCACATCAATAATTTCATTTCAAAATTAATTTATGTTTTGTATTTTATTTAACGAAATCAGGCTTTATTCTGAATTTTACAATAGAATATGTCCAATACATGTACATATTAATGTCTATTTACCAACCATGCAATTATTTATTAAGATTAAAAACTTCAATAAATGTTAGCTACTGCTTTCTCTAAAAGCTATTTTTTTGCTAGCTAAAGGGTAGATTTGTCTAGTACTTATATCTGCCACATATTGGAAAGGAGAAGAGTATAGGATGTATTGAGAAGTGATTTTAAGCTTTACAAGTCCTTAATGTGTTTTACAATAAACAACATAATATTCAATGAAAGATCATTATACATAGTTTTACAAATTCATTTAAAAGATAGTGTTTATATGATTCAAAACTAAGAAGGCACAGCCATATTACCTGTTTTATATCAACATGATAGTGTGGGCTATTCCATTGAGTAATGGGAGAGGAGTTCTCCGGCCGTGAGTTTAGAAGAGAGACGAAGCTTTCGATATTCCGGCAAATCAATAGTCCCATAGAGTCTCTTGTGCTTAGAATCAATGAACGCAGCTTGAGGCTCGACCATAGAATTCTCTGGTGGAAACATAAAAAGCACGATCGAGAAACGCTGGGAGGCTTCCTTGCATATCACCCTGTGTTTCACATTATGCAATCTTCCATTGCTCCAAACCTTTATAATTCATTTATGAAAATGAATAAATATTTACTAACAAAATTTACAAGAAAATTGATTGACAAAAAAAATATTTTCCTAATTTCATAATGATGGGAGCTTCTGCTTTATAAGGTTCATTTTGTATTGTTTTTTGAAAAAAGAAATTTGGTCAGCATTTTCTTTGTGTAATATTGCAAATTAACAAACTTTCTTGCCTAAACATTATGCCAACGAACCGAATTCCGATTTGATAGGTTGATATGATAAAATTTAGAATGTTACCAAAGGCATGTTATAAGACTAACTATTGATAATATTATTAATTTAGAAGATGCACTAATAATTATTCTATTTCATACAGTTACAATATGAAATAATTAATAATGGAATAGAATTAGATCAAGAATAATGTAACTAAAATGGAAGGAAGAGTTGGAGAATGCAGAGTTCATATCAAATAGATGGGATTAGCTGGTTAATGGTGTTAATATGATTAGTGTTAATATGTTTAGTGTTAGTATGTCGTTGATTTTGATTTTTCATTGTGCATATAGAACTTAAGGGGCATTAACATACACAACAACTAAGTCTTACATATCTAACCCCTAAACTTTGCTTTTTATATTTATACCTCCCAAATCTTTCACATCATGTAAAAAATAACCACTACTATAACATTAATAAGTGAAATACAGCTTTTAATGCATGGGTAAAGTGGCAACATGTAAAAATTGAAGTATGGTGTTAGATATATAAATGCATGAGAATTGAGCGGTATTCATGTAAATCTTCCAAACTATAATAAAATGAAGAAGGTGGTGCTTCTGTCAAAAGAATAAATAAGATAATTTTTAATGATGTGATGCTTGATAATCTGATTCCTTGGCTAAAACCGTCCATGTCTTTCTTTACATGGCGTGTTTTAAATAATTTGATTCCTACTGATGATATTCTAAAGATGAAAGGGTTAAGACTTTTTTCTCGTTGTATTCTTTATAAGGATAAAGAGGAATCCATTAATCATCTTTTTGTTGATTGCAGTTTTATTACTACAATATGGGAGTTACTTACGAAAAAGCTTCTTAATATTGATATGGAACATAGATTCCATTCTCTTACTGATTTGTTTAATAGATGGAAGCATTTTGGAAAGGAGTTTTTCAGCACTATCCCTTGTTTAGTCATGTGGTTTGTCTTGCTTGCAAGGAAAAATGCAATTTTTAATGATGTGATGTCTGATGTATACCATACAGTGGGTCTCATTTTCTATTATTTGTCCAAGTTTTACTTTTCTAAAATTCAAAGGAAGGGGTCGGACTATGCTTGCTGGTAATATTCAACAGTTGGTAATACAGAATATGGATGTTAGGTATACTATTAAGGTTACTTGTTGCAAACCACATGCTCCTTATTTTAAGATTAATAATGATGGCTCTTGGAAACCTAATGCGGCTAGTATGGGAGGAGTCTGTCGTGATTTTGCTGAATCCGTAGTTTGTTAGTTTTCTGCCTTGACCATTCCTGTTTCTGCATTAACTGCAGAAGCTGATGCAGTGGTTTTGGACTAATGGTTGCTAAAAAGTTAGAATTACATAATATTATTATGGAAATGGATTCTCTGATTCTTTGGAAGTGTTGCAGGTGGAATAAAGAGATGTATTGGAGTATTATGTTGCACGTGAAGAGAATTCAAGTTTTAATAGAGAATATGAATGTTATTTGGGTGCATGTTCGTAGACAAAGCAATTTGGTGGCTCATTGGGCTGCAAAAGCTGGGCATACTCTTTCAAATACTAAAGTTTTCTTTATGTTTCCTGATAAGTTGTTGGCTTTAGCCATTAAGGACCTTTCTTGATTGTGTTTCTGGTTGATTTGGGGTGTGTTGTAAGTTGTTTTTTTTTTTCATTTTTTGTGATATAGGAACCCTTTTTTCTTTTATTTGAGTGAGTTGTATAGGGCTTAGGTTGGGATCCTTATCCCCTTTTTTGNGTGCAAGTCTTACTTTTCTAAAATTCAAAGGAAGGGGTCGGACTATGCTTGCTGGTAATATTCAACAGTTGGTAATACAGAATATGGATGTTAGGCATACTATTAAGGTTACTTCCTGCAAACCACATGCTCCTTATTTTAAGATTAATAATGATGGTTGTTGGAAACCTAAAGCGGCTAGTATAGGAGGAGTCTGTCGTGATTTTGCTAGATCCGTAGTTTGTTGGTTTTCTGCCTTGACCATTCCTATTTCTGCATTAACTGCAGAAGCTGATGCTGTGGTTTTGGACTAATGGTAGCTAAAAAGTTAGGATTACATAATCTTATTATGGAAATGGATTGTCTGATTATTTGGAAGTGTTGCAGGTGGAATAAAGAGATGTATTGGAATATTATGTTGCAGATGAAGAGAATTCAAGCTTTAATAGAGAATATGAATGTTATTTAGGCGCATGTTCGTAGAGAAAGCAATTCGGTGGCTCACTGGGCTGCAAAAGCTGGGTATACTCCTTTAAATGCTAAAGTTTTCTTTATGTTTCCCGATGAGTTGTTGGCTTTAGCCATTAAGGATCTTTCTTGATTGTGTTTTTGGTTGATTTGGGGTGTGCTGTGAGTTGTTTTTTTTTTTCATTTTTCGTGATATAGGAACCCTTTTTTCTTTTATTTGAGTGAGTTGTATAGGGCTTAGGTTGGGATCCTTATCCCCTTTTTTGTAATTTTTCTAGTGGTAATAAAATGAAGCCTTTTGTGCTCTTTAAAAATAAATAAATAAATAAGATAATTAAATTACCTTTCCCATGTCACCAATATTCACCCAGAAGGTACCCGGTACAGGATCAATGGCTGCAAAATTTCCTGCAGCGTCAGCAATTTCAAAGCCACCAATGGACTCTTCCTCTTGGACGATAGTAAGAAAGCTAGAGTCGGTGTGGATAGGCGCACCAATAGAGCCAATTGTCTCTCCTGTGAAGTTATAACGATTTAGTCTTAACCGGCAAGGCCATTCTTGGAATGAGAATCCCTCCACACCTAAACAGTCTGCCACTTTAGATGCTATATCCACAATCAAGTCATGGAGCTTCGAGGCATATTCACTAATTGTTTCTCTGCATGTTCACCAAATTAGAGTCACGCCCAGTTCAAATATTGAATTAATATTTGATTATTCTGGTTGATTAATATTTTTTTTATATTTACCATAATTTAGGAGGACTAAAGTTTGGGGACATTTAAATACATGCCACCCAAGTCATATGTATTTACATATCTACACCTTAAGTTTGCTTTTTACATTTATACCGACCAAATCTTTCTTAGGGGTGTGCATTATTTGGTCAAAACTGAAAAACTAAACCAAACCGATTAAGTTTGGTTGATTCGGTTCGGCTTCAAAATTGGATTTTAGTTTTTGATTTTTATAAACTTCGATATTTAGTTTTCAGTCTTTGGTTCGGCTTTAAACTTCATTTAACCGAAAAAACCAAAATTTTATTAAAAATTTTTATTATATTTCAATTTCATGTGGAATAAACTAAAAAAAAATATCAAAAAATTTATTATACGTAATATTTGATTGAAATAAAAAGTTTGGTTGGAATAAATTAAAGATTCGTGAAATCAAATCGATATTATGTGAATAAAATATGTGATTTGTAATGCTTGTTATTAGTCAAATTTCAAAAAGATAATTAAATTTTGATTTTTTTTCATAACTGAACCGTTTAAGCCAAATAAAATTTTGGTTTGGCCGGTTCGGTTTTGTCTATATTTAAATTGGTTTGGTTTTCAGGATTATAAATTTTGGTTATAATCAGTTTGAACAACTTTAAAATTGATCCTTCCGAACCGATCGAATGGTCACCCCTAATATTTCATATCACATCAAACGTACCACTAATTTAACCTTTGAGAAGTGAAATACATTTTAATGCATAGGTAAAGTGGCTAATAATTGAAGTTTAGATATTTAAATACATAGAAATTGAGTGATATGTATGTATTTAAATCCTCCTTTTTAAGTGTAATGTAATTGGATTTCATTTTATTTTGTTCAAGGGCAGAAGAAGACTGAAACAGTTTATCAAAAATTGACTCGAGTTCAATCGGCTCAACCTCAACTAATAATTGGGCCTAAACCAATATTTTGAGGAAGTGAGACCATTTGTACTTTCCAATGTTTGAAGCAAGCTTGGTTAAGTTTTGTTTTTTGGTCAAAGCATTAATGATGTTGTTACATACTTAAATTCTTCAATTGTCATGATAGTAATTCATTATATGTTGTTCATCTCAGTTACCTAAGTTAAAGAGTTGAGATTAAAGTATAAGTAACAAAGATATTGCTAATGATCTTGAGTGAATGTCTCATCAATTGGATAATAAATCAAAAAATTATAAATTTATTAGTGGTGTGAAAATTTTTTTGCTTTTGCATTCTCATAAATATGAAATATATTCCAAAATATGATTAATGCCGACCTACACATGCATGCAACTGAGGGAAAAATGTACATTGAATGCAACATCATGCGGAGTTGCCTTAAGTAGACGAATACAGTGAAGCAAGCTATGCATTAAAGTTAATAGGAAAAGAGAAGAATACAATCAATCTAATTAAAGATAGGGGCCATGATAAATAATGCATGCGGTGGCATATATATCGAGTTTAAACTACTTCAATTGTCATCGAGAAAACTCAAACGACACTCGTTTGTGAAATGATCTTCATCAACACGATCGAAATGTCAAAAATACTTGGTGGGTTCCCGCTCACATACGGAAAACAATATGTACCTGTGTGAGACTGATGAAATGTATATTTATATGTGGATAAAAATTGAATAAATATTTGAGAAAAAAGAAAGATAAACTATTTTAAAATTTTATTTAAAATAATAATTATCACATATATACATATTCATACAAACACAACCACACACTTCCAACCTCTCAAACGGGAAAAATTATTATGTCCAGACGTCCCCATTCACACTCGTTATTGTACATGTAACCTCCGCTCCCTGCCTCTAAAAGCCACAAACAACTGTCTTCTGGCTCACCAAACCTGTGCAAAACGCTTATGAGGAGGATGAAGATAAAAAGGAACATGAACACACCAAACCTGAAACCACAAGTGTTCGATAGAAAAGTCATCAACAAAGTCTATGGGAGCGATATCAAAATGGTGACCCAACAGTCGGGCCACTAGGAGAACCAAGCGGCAAGTATGATTACTTGGTGGAATATTCAGTACATAAAACATATCATGAGCCTATAATAGCCACTGGATGGTGAGATGATTCAGATAATAATTCATCACCACTATCATCGCTAACTCCACCACAGCCAGAGCCAGCACCCAAAACTCCACCTCCCATAACTATCCAGACTAAACCTAGTCCCTCACTAATAAGTCCACAGCCTGAAATAGCCTACCCAAGCATTGAAAGCCAACTTGCTGACCTTGATTACCCAAGGTTAAGAAAGATGGCTGAGAAAGCAGATAGGGCATATGTTTCTGTCTCTTCAAGCTTCACACCTAATCCACCAAGAGAGGCTATGATGGGACCTCCGATGTATACACCTGCTGATAATCCTAAATTTGATCCTATAGCATCAACTGATGAGTATCGCACGAAGGGCTCTGATTTTAAAAAGTACTACAGACAGAATATGTGGAATTTGCCATCAGCAAGTACCACGAAGGGAGTTATCCTGGTATTACCAGATGATTTCTTCCTATATGATGATGTAATCTCTCGATGGGAGTCAATCACACTGAACCTAGTAAATGAAAAACAATTCGTAGATAACAAGTCTAAAGTCATGTTTATTGAGAATCTACTTAGAGAAACTGAGAAGAAAATCTGGATCCAATGGAGAATGGCTTATGAGCAGGAGTATGAAGCGCTTATCCAGCTTGCTGATGATCCTCAAAACGTCATTTCACAAATCCGAAAAATTATCCTGTTAGAGGATTCATATCAAGGTACTACTAATGAACAAAATCGAGCATACCTAGATCTTGAGAGGTTGGCATGTAGAGAGATCAAAGATTTGTTTGAAAATATGAATGATTACAAAGTTCTTGCTGTCAAGTCTGGGCGAATGTATATTGACAGCGAATTATCCCAAAAATTCTTTAAAAAACTGCCTCTTGTTATCGGGGAGGAGATTGAGAAGGCATTTCAAAAGAAACATCCAGGCAATACTGTGGGGGTAATGCCTCGAATAAGGTTTACCTACCTATACATTTCTGATTTATGCAAGAAGGCTGCCATACAAAAGGGAATAAAAGATCTTTCAATTTGTAAAAAGATACCTGTACCAGGATATTACAACAATCACAAGAGGTACGGCCTGAGAAAATCAAGAAATTACAAAGGTAAGCCCCATGATTCTCATGTTCGAGTTATTAAAAACAAGAACAAGCCAAAAACTGCAAAATGCAGATGTTATATCTGTGGAGAAGAAGGGCATTTTGCAAGGGAATGTAAAAACAAAAATAGAAATATGGCTAGAGCAGCCATCCTTAGTAATTTAGAGTTGCCAGATGACTATGATGTTTTATCTTTTGATATGAATAAAGAATCATCTGATGCTATATGTTCAATATCTGAGGGAAAAGGAGGAATCAATACCCTAATACATATCAAATCAGCCCTGGAGAATTGTCCGTTGGAAGAGATTTGATACATGTTAAAGAAGGAAGAAGACTTCGGGTGGAGGTACAAAATTCAACTACCTGATTCACAGGAAAGTTGTCATCACAATTGGGAACATAACAAGGATATTGAAGGTAGCTTCAATCGATGTTGTTATTGTTCTATTACTACAAATATCACTATGAGAATACATTGCCGCATATGTAAAATGACGGTTTGTCCAATGTGTGCAAAATTTTATTTGGACATAACTATAAAAAAAGGAACTGGTCCTGATGAAATTTCAATCAAAAGATGAGCTGATCCATGAATTAATTAAGTATGTTGATCACCTTACCGAGGAGAACAAGCGGTTGAAGGCAAAAATTTAACAAGAACTTGAAGAAAAACTTATGAGAGACCTAAGTACTCTGGCAGAGCATGATAAAGGAAAAAGTCTGATCATAGATGATGATGAAGATCTCACACCATACCTAGAAGAGGAAGCTGCAACAAAAGGCTTGTGTCAGGCCGCAAAGATACAAGAAAACAGGCCTCCCAGGAAGGTAAATAATCACCTGTATAATGTTAACATAACATTCGAAGTACAGGGCGTTGATCGTTTT
>NEWO01001119.1:94555-112773 GCA_003013225.1 Phalaenopsis aphrodite | reverse complement strand
TGGTACAGAGAATGTAGTCCATTCAATTGAATCTAGATGCATTGCTACTTGGTGAAAACCACTTGTTGAAATCAAATTTTGAATAGATATTACTATTACCAATTTTTTTGATCAGGGTGTTGATGTCAGGAAGTGAATATTGATCCTTGTGCGTATTGTCATTCAGCGATGTGTAGTTGAAAACCATCCTTTCTTTTCCTCGTATCTCCTTCTTTGTTTTTGGGTCAATCGTCACACCTGAATAAACAATAATAATCATTGTTCTATGCCTGCTTTTACTAGGGCGGATTGCCTTCAAGTTGAGTAATGCATTTACATGATCTTCAAATTGCGCCTGCATGGCTGGTGTGACATGCTTCAAGGATTTATCTTGTATGGTTATATCAGGATTTATAACATCTATCTTGCACACCACCTTGTTTTTGGACCAATGTAGTAAAGAATTGTCACCGATATATCCATTGTTCTTTAATCTGTGAAACAAACTTTAAAATCTTCTTGTAAAATTGTTTTTTGTTATTGACTTACATGATTGTGGTGGTTGTAGTTCAACATAGAAATTGTAATACATATTCAATTCTTCAATTTGGGATTGTTTGGCTTTTACCTCCACATCCAGCGTTGTATTGACATGTGTAATTTCCTTGTAGAAGGTAACCGTGTTGTCTTCTACCCTCATGCCGCCATGTAAACTTTGTATAAAGTTGCATCCGACGAGAATTTGAATACCATCTACAACTTTTATCTCCATACAAAAAATTAATGGTATTCTAAAACTATGTTCACCAATGAACATTTTGTCATCTTTTATCTTTCGCCCGGCTTCAGTGATAGAATTTACTCCACTGAATTGAACTTAATAGTTGAGCATTTCTTGTGCATCTTTAGGAATATTATTAACATTGGCACAGCATGTAGTTGCACCAGTGTCAATAATAGTTTTTAACGTAAAACGATCAACGCCCTGTACTTCGAATGTCATGTTAACATTATACAGGTGATTATTTACCTTCCTGGGAGGCCTGTTTTCTTGTATCTTTGCGGCCTGACACAAGACTTTTGTTGCAGCTTCCTCTTCTAGGTATGATGTGAGATCTTCATCATCATCTATGATCAGACTTTTTCCTTTATCATGCTCTGTCAGAGTACTTAGGTCTCTCATAAGTTTTTCTTCAAGTTCTTGTTGAATTTTTGCCTTCAACCGCTTGTTCTCCTCGGTAAGGTGATCAACATACTTAATTAATTCATGGATCAGCTCATCTTTTGATTTGAATTTCATCAGGACCAGTTCCTTTTTTTATAGTTATGTCCAAATAAAATTTTGCACACATTGGACAAACCGTCATTTTACATATGCGGCAATGTTTTCTCATAGTGACATTTGTAGTAATAGAACAATAACAACCTCGATTGAAGCTACTTCAATATCCTTGTTATGTTCCCAATTGTGATGACAACTTTCCTGTGAATCAGGTAGTTGAATTTTGTACCTCCACCCGAAGTCTTCTTCCTTCTTTAACATGTATCCAATCTCTTCCAACAGACAGTTCTCCAGGGCTGATTTGATATGTATTAGGGTATTGATTCCTCCTTCTCCCTCAGATATTAAACATATAACATCAGATGATTCTTCATTCAGATCAACAGATAGAACATCATAGTCATCTGGCAGCTCTAAATTACTGAGGATGGCTGCTCTAGCCATATTTCCATTTTTGTTTTTACATTCCCTTGCAAAATGTCCTTCTTCTCCACAGATATAGCATCTGCATTTTGCAGTTTTTGGCTTGTTCTTGTTTTTAATAACTCGAACATGGAAATCATGGGGCTTACCTTTGTAATTTCTTGAGTTTCTCAAGCCGTACCTCTTGTGATTGTTGTAATATCCTGGTACAGGTATCTTTTTACAAATTGAAAGATCTTTTATCCCCTTTTGTATGGCAGCCTTCTTGCATAAATCAGATATGTATAGGTAGGTAAACCTTATTCGAGGCATTACCCCCACAGTATTGCCTGGATGTTTCTTTTGAAATGTCGTCTCAATCTCCTCCCCAATAACAGGAGGGAGCTTTTTAAAGAATTTTTGGGATAATTCGCTGTCAATATACATTCGCCCAGACTTGGCAGCAAGAACTTTGTAATCATTCATATATTCAAACAAATCTTTGATCTCTCTGCATGCCAACCTCTCAAGATCTAGGTATGCTCGATTTTGTTCATCAGTAGTACCTTGATATGGATCCTCTAACAGGATAATTTTTCGGATTTGTGATATGACGTTTTGAGGATCATCAGCAAGCTGGATAAGTGCTTCATACTTCTGCTCATAAGTCATTCTCCATTGGATCCAGATTTTCTTCTCAGTTTCTCCAAGAAGATTCTCAATAAACATGACTTTAGACTTGTTATCTACGAATTGCCTTTCATTTACTAGGTTCAGCGTGATTGGCTCCCATCGAGAGATTACATCATCATATAGGAAGAAATCATCTGGTAATACCAGGATAACTCCCTTCGTGGTACTTGCTGATGACAAATTCCACATATTATATCTGTAGGACTTTTTAAAATCAGAGCCCCTCGTGCGATACTCATCAGTTGATGCTATAGGATCAAATTTAGGATTATCAGCAGGTGTATACATCGGAGGTCCCATCATAGCCTCTCTTGGTGGATTAGGTGTGAAGCTTGAAGAGACAGAAGCATATGCCCTATCTGCTTTCTCAGCCATCTTTCTTAACCTTGGGTAATCAAGGTCAGCAAGTTGGTTTTCAATGCTTGGGTAGGCTATTTCAGGCTGTGGACTTATTAGTGAGGGACTAGGTTTAGTCTGGATAGTTATGGGAGGTGGAGTTTTGGGTACTGGCTCTGGTTGTGGTGGAGTTAGCGATGATAGTGGTGATGAATTATTATCTGAATCATCTCCCCATCCAGTGGCTATTATAGGCTCATGATATGGTTTAGGTAGTGAATATTCCACCAAGTAATCATACTTGCCGCTTGGTTCTCCTAGTGGCCCGACTGTTGGGTCACCATTTTGATATCGCTCCCATAGACTTTGTTGATGACTTTTCTGTCGAACACTTGTGGTTTCAGGTTTGGTGTATTCATGTTCCTTTCTATCTTCATCCTCCTCATCTTCCTTCCCACCACCTTCCGTATAATGATGAAAATCATTGTTTAGCCGATTGAAATAAAGAAACAAGGAGAATGGATCAGCATCTTCTGGATCAGCATCTTCTGTTTCGTTGTTATCTTCTTCAGTGGAGGTATCAAAGACAGGTTCATCCAAATAAACCATCAAAGTCGTTTCCATGGTGGTATGGTCTTCTATATCATCAGAAGAAACATTAGGCAGTGATGTTGGTGCCACATAGGAGGAATCAATACCCTAATACATATCAAATCAGCCCTGGAGAACTGTCCGTTGGAAGAGATTGGATACATGTTAAAGAAGGAAGAAGACTTCGGGTGGAGATACAAAATTCAACTACCTGATTCACAGGAAAGTTGTCATCACAATTGGGAACATAACAAGAATATTGAAGGTAGCTTCAATCGATGTTGTTATTATTCTATTACTACAAATATCACTATGAGAATACATTGCCGCATATGTAAAATGACGGTTTGTCCAATGTGTGCAAAATTTTATTTGGACATAACTATAAAAAAGGAACTGGTCCTTGCATGCATCTCAAATACAAAATATTCATGCAAACCTCCAAAATTTGAAATGATTTTGAGACCTACGCATTTCTCGATGCTACTTTCAACTCACCTGCGTTACCATTAAAAATGTGCAAGCCCCTTGAAATTATATACATTAGTAGAATGCTAGCATGATCTTTGATCACCATGCCGAAAATTTAAAAACTTGGTTTGAGAATAATATGTGGGTTGAATATAAATTTAAACTAAAGTAAGCTCCATCTCAAAGCTTGCAAGAATCTATGTTTTTCAAAATCTCTTTCTTTTAATTCTTATTCATAATCACTAAATGATTCACATTCTCAAACGGGTCGCCTTATCTATAAATGAGGTGTGTAATTCCCATTGGTCCAATCTAATCCTCCTCATAATAAGAATTAAAGTCAACGAGATTGAGTTCCTAAATGGCCAATCTAATCTTCCTCCCAATCAAGACTGGAGTTGATAAGATTGACTAATGATTGAGTATTGAACTTATATAAGAAATGAGTACTTACTCTTTATATCCATAAGAAACTATCAAGCATTTATTGAATAATTTATCCTTAAATAATATTTTTAATATTACTATATTTTCCAAAAATGCAATATTGAGCTCAGCTAATGAACCCAATCCTCCGCAAGCAAGACAGAATCAAAAATATTCAAAATAATCAAATCCCCAATGAAGATTATGTTGATATAATATTTCAACTAAGGTGGTTTGTTTAAAAAAATCAAACAAAAGGTGCAAATTTTTAACCCAAAATCTATAAAAAATTATCACAAGTTATAATCTCTGTGCCTAATTAACTTTGATTAAAATGTAGTTGGCATGGTCATTTGCACAAATTTTCAATTAAAGATCTAATTATATGTCAATTCTAAACCCAATCCTCCACAAGCAGGATAGAGACAACAAAGTTCAAAAAGATAAAATATCTGATGATAATAGCATTGATAGAAGATTTCTACTAAATGATTCTATTAAAATAAAATTTCATACTAAAAAACAACATTTTAACCCAAAATCTCTAAAAGACCATAATAAATTATAACCCGTAAGTCCAATTCTCTGTGCTTAAAGTTGAGTTGTTAAGGTCATTTGCATAAAAAATTTTAAATAAAAATCTAATTATATGTCAATTCTAGACTTGACAGAGTCAATAATATTCAAAATAATCAACTCCCAATGTTAGTCGTATTGATAACAGAATTCAATAAGAGGAATCTAATTAAAAATAAAATAAAATTTCATACAAAAAGTGCAAACTCTAAACCCAAAGTATATAAAAGATATTCATAAGTTAAAACATCTAGGCTCGATATTCTATGTTTAAAGGAGAGTTAACAATGTCATTTTCAAAACAAAATTTCAATTAAATATCGAATTATATGTCAATTTTGAACCCGATCTTTTGTAAGCAGGTGGAATCGACAAAGCTCAAAATAATCCAAACATTAATAATGATTGCATTGATAGAAAATTTGAACATGAGGTTTTTTTAAAAAAAATAAAATATCATATAAAAAATGAACTTTTAACCCAAAATCTGTAAAGGACAACCACAAGTTATAATACGTAGACCCAATCCTCTATGTTTAAAGTAGAGTCGACATGGTTACTTGTACAATAAACTTTCAATTAAAAATTTAATTATATGTCAATTCTAAAACCAATTTTTATATGCAAGATAGAGTCGTGAAGTTTCAAAATAATTAAATTTTTTATGATGACCATGTTGATAGATGATTTCACTAGAATGAACTATTTTTAAAATATAAAATTTCATACTAAAAGTGCAAATTTTAACCCAAAATCTATAAAGGATAATCACAAGTTATAATTCATATGCCTAATCCTTTATGTTGAATATAAAGTTGATAGGGCATTGCATAATAATTTTTAAATAAAGATTTACTGATATATCAATTTTAAAAACAATCCTCTATAAGCAAGGCAGAGTCAAAAATGTTCAAAACGTTTATATCTCAAATGATGGTGATGTTGATTAAAAATTTCATCAAAGAAGGTTCTAGGTTTCAAAATATCTTCAAAATTTAACAAAATTTTTTTCATAATTAAGAATTTAAATTTTTAAATGAAATGTAATCATTAAAAGCTAAAAATCAAACATTCATCCACCCTCTATACCAATTTATCAATAGTGATATATTTAATGTTAATTTAAGCTCAACTAGAGTCAGCATCATCAAGTATAATACCATATTCAAGCTCAAACAAAAATGCGCTAGTAAGCATGTGTATTCAGTCCTCCACTCGCGCGATTTGACTAGTTAACTTCATAAAAAAATGATTACAATTAGAGCCCTCTAACTTTGTGATTTGTTGTCAAATGACATCATTATATTATGATCACCATGGATGTAGTCCATTTATTCTCTAATAATTTTATGCCTCTTTTAGTTGAGAATTATAAGCTATACCTAATAGGTCATAAAGTCCTCTATTAGTTAAGGTTAATTTAAATTAGTCACCTTAGATATACCCCATGTCTACAAAGCTCCCTAGGCCAAAGCAACTCATGATTGTGGACAAGAATCTTTCTATTATATTAGATTGATCATCTTCTCTAACTAAATAGGACAAAGTCCATGATAACCAAAGATGACAAAACCATGGGATTTTCATCGGATTTGTCATCATTTTCTCATCATCCATTCTAAGTTTATAGTGATAATTTAACAATTTTAAAACCTAAATCTACTAGTATTATATACTAATTTTGAATACTTAATGCCTAATGACTAGCATTAATTGAAAGTGTTCTCCCATTATCAAAATGAATAATAAACCATAATGGTTTGTGCCTATGGAAAATCCCGAACCTCAAATCTTAAAGTTCTCGAAAAATGAGAATGAAATCTCTGGGTAGTGTCTTATCTATAATCTAATCAGTCTTCTGAAAATTTGATCCAGATCTCAAGTAAAACCTTCACTCATTCAATCTTCAAGGAAGACCAAGGCATGAATTTTTGGAGACAACAATTAAATGTTTTAGTATGAAATGTAATAATACTATTTACATAAATAGAGGTGTAAACAAGCCGATTTTGAGCAAACCCAATGTCTTCATTTTTTTTTTTTTGTTTAAAATAGGATCGCGTTCGAAATGGCTTGCGAATAGCATATTCATGTTCGACTCAATTTGAATTCTTTTATTTATTTCAGCTCATGTTCGATTTGAAATAATAATTTATTAAAATTTAATAAAACAAAATAACATAATTAAATTCCAAACAAAAAATATTTTAAAGTCCTTCCAAAAGAAAGAAAAATGCCCAATGTCTACTACTTTCATGGCAGCATGGAACTGAAAATTTTCAAACAATTGTGTTTTGTTTTTACATTTTTAAGATTATGATAAAATATTTCTTCCCAATGTGGCACTATATGTAGAGAACACATGGGTAGGACTATCAAAAAAGCTCGTTCTTCGCGAACAGTTCGTGTTCGGCTCATCGGGGAGTTCGTGTTCAATTCGTTCGATAAGCAACCGAGACGAACACGGACGCTTTTTTTTCATTCGGTTTATAAACAAACCAAACACGAACAGTTATTTGTTTGATCGTGTCTAAATCGTTATTGTTCGAAATATAAAATAATTTAAAATAATTATATATAAAAAATTTATCATATTTTAAAAATAATTATATACTCTAAAAATTTATCATATTTTAAAAAATTAAATCCTATAAATTATAATTAGAACTTCAGTTTCGCCTCTTAGCTTATATTAAATTCTATAATTTCATATTTATCTTAAGGTTCGTGTCTTAGCTTAAATTTCTTACATTTCTTTTAGATTTATTGAGTTTTTTTTTAGTTAAACATAGTTTTTGGGAGTGAAATCTCGCATACTGCCTCTAGATCTGAATTTTTTTATGGATGAGATATGATATTATGGTTTTATTGTGAGCTATGTTTCGACTATTTTGCATGTGTTGTGATTCATATGAGTTTAATCATTACTTTCATATAAGTTTAGTCTTTTGAATGATTTTGAACAATTTGAACAATTCGAATAATACAAACAAATTTGTATGATTTCGAACAATTTGAATAATTTGAACAACTCAAACAATTCGAATAATATGAACAATTCAAACAATTCGAGCATTTCAAACATTTCAAACATATTTCAAACAAATCAAACCGAATACAAATAGTAATTTCACAAACAATTTCAAACACAAGTCTATTTCAAACACACAAAATTTCTAACGAACCGAACACGAGCTTTGTTCGTTTGTGTTCGGTTTGTTAACACCCCTACACATGGGGCGGAGCTGGCGGGTGGGAAATTCTAAGGGAATTACATACATACCACTCAATTCTTATGTATTTACATACCTAAAAACTAAATGATTTCAAAACCCATGGCCACAAGGCGGGAAGGTGAGCAAAGATTTTATGAGTGTTTACATACATACCACCATATTTTTAAGTATTTACATATCCAACGATTAAATATTTTTGAAACCCATAGGGCGGGGCAGGTGGGAAAAGTTTTAATGGCATTTACATACATACCATCAAATTCTTATGTATTTACTTATCTAACACCTAAATGACGGCGAGCAAATATTACAGCCGGACTCCGAGTCTTAAGGGTATTTACATACATACCACCAAATTCTTATGTATTTACTTATTTAACACCTACATGAAGGCGAGCAAGTATTACAGTCGGACTCCAGCCGCAATTTGTGTCTAGAGTCTAATGGTGGGCACCACGTGTCAAATAGACTCACCGCAATACACTGGAATTGGTCAGTATTAAAATCTATGGAGCCCACTTGACATTTGGCGCCCCACTATCGGACTCTAGATGCATCTGAAATCCTGAACTAATATTTTTTCACATGAAGGCAGGGCGGGAGGGATGCAAAAATTCTACGTACATTTACATACATACCATTCAATTCTTATGTATTTACACACCTAACACCTAAATGCAAGTGGGGCAAGTAGGGCGAGATAATTCTAGGAGCATATATATACATATTACCCAATTCTTATGTATTTACGTTTATAACACCTAAATTTTGCTCTTTGCATTTATGCAAACCAAATATTTGATATCATATTGAAAATACCACTATTTTAACTTTTATATATTATTTATTTATTATTGAATTAATTCGAGTGAATGAAATTGAACAAAAAATTGTACTTCTTTTATTTATTTACAAAATCGAGCTAAAAAATTTTATTTATGTTCAGCCCGTTTTCTTAGCGAACGAATCAAGCGCTAGCTGCTCGCAAATGAGCTTTTTTGACAACCTTAGACATAAATATGATGATGTCAATGTTCATCTCTTTCCAACGAATTGACGAAAGCATACTTGATATGGAAAGCTCGAGGTGATTCATTGCATATGAGAAGTACAATGGAATTGACACCATAAAAATTATGGGATTAGACTTTACATTCGGATGAGGAGAAATGCTTTTGGTCCTTAATTCCATGTTGCATGTATGATTGACATGCATGTCTAAAACTGGAAGAGTTAATGCAAATGCTGGAAATTTTTTTTATTTTGACAATAAATTTTAATGAACATGTGTGACAATGTTCTATCAGAGTAGTTGCTTAGTTTTCAAATAATAAAAATGATTGAAATGCATCAAATGATTGCCATGATCACTAGTTTTCTTTTATTAGATAAATGATGCTAGAGAATATGAAGTTGGCATGTGATACGTACCAAACAAAAAATATTGATGAAGAAGCTTGGCATTAATGCTTAAAATAAAAAATGTTATGATTACAACAAAATGTTAAGCTAGAAAAACTTGTCTTTTTTAGGCAAAGAAGTAAATGTATTAGTTATATTTTAATATAATGTACAGCTTAATGCTATTGATGTGCTTGAAGCAACCTTTCATATTCTTATCATTACTCATTCTTAGACCAAATGGTATAGTAAAGAACATAGATATAATTTCAGGATTGTTCATAGATGAGCTAGAAACTACAAAAACAAAGGAGTGCTTGCTTATTATAAACACAAGAAACATGTATTTTAGTTGAGATGCACAATTATATGGACTACCAATGAATTTTTATCAGGTAAAGGTGATATGTATGGAAATCTCTCAAAATTTTATTTAGAAATCAAAATTTTTCTTCCTCATCTAAACAAAAATAAAAACAAGATATTGTCTTAGATTAATGTTCATAACTTCTTACTTATATATATCTATATATATATAATGAACATTGATTAGGTTATATCTAATATAATGATAACACTTTACTGCATATTTTATTTTCTAATTGGTGTAAGAACGATGGTCCAACTGTCGAATTCGTAGAAATATCGCATTTACTGCCTCGATGTAAGTAACTACTTTTATTAGAAGATAAACATATCGTTCTAGTTAGAACGTTGATCCTTGTTAATTATAGTACATTCATAGTTATTCTATAGAATTGTCATTCATGCCCCTGCTACTTTGATTTTAGCTTCGTGTTTGTTATAGACTTCAATTATTGCTCACGATGGAAATACTATCTTAATTTATTGATGCAAATTTTTTACATATTTGAGTAACCCCGTAATTATAGTGTTTTTCTTTTTTTCCTTTTTACTTTATAAACTTGCATGTGAATTCATGTCATATCACTAACCTTTGTGAAACAGCATACTTCTTACATAATATATATGTGGAAACATTTTGGCATGCTTGAGTGTGATAGCATGTAAGTCAATGGAACCCTTTTGAATTTTGACTAGCTGGGCCAATAGACCCATAGTGATGACTCTATAAGAAATCGTCGAATTTTCTTGCATTGATATTAACCTTCCCGGTTTCAGGGTGTCTATTAAAACCAACTCTATAAATAATAAATTGCAAAATAAATAAAAAGAAACTTGATGAAAAACCGACTATTATATTATTCCTATTTGAGTCTAGTTGTTCCATGTGATCATTTTTATTTTGATTCGGCTAGTTTTTTATTTTCAGTTTAGTTGTATCGATGAATTTTTCAGTATTAATAAAATTTGTATTTCCCTTTTTATTAGCATGCAAGTCTTTCTTAAAGAATATAGAATATGTTCATTTCACTTTATTATGTCATGTGTTGTCGGCATGTACAGACTTTCAGAGTCAAGGTGTGATAGAATGGTATCAAACCTATGTTTTGTATTTAAACTTCCTTAACATTGCATTTCATATCTCTTTGTTTTCTTAGGATTGGGTATGAGATAGGTTATCAATTTGAGTTAGTTATTCAATCGATTTTGATTTTACGTATCTTTCAATTATTTCAAATGGCTCTGAAAAGAAGAGGCGCTATAGCCACTCGTGGAAGAGGAGTCCAGACAGCTACTACAAATGACGTGTTTGTTCCTAAGGTTATCCTGCAAAGACCACCGAGACTGCTAGAGCACAGAATCTCAACATGAAGACTCTCGTGGAGCTGGTAACACAACATGTTACCCAAGTAATACAAGCTAACTTTGCAGCCCACATTGCATAAGAGGTCCACACTATCCATCAATCAGTGCAACCAGCACTACAAGCCATTCAACCAGTACCACCAGTGACTACCATGGAGGCTCAACTTAATCAACCAATGGCAATGACCAATGCAAGCACTATATAGATTGAGTGATGGATCAGTTTCTAAAGACACATCCTCCTACATTTAATGACATGGTGGACCAGATTAAGTCTGATGCATGGCTCCATAATATAGAGAAGAGGCCTCGAGGAATAAAGTGCCCTAAAAACCATAACGTAGATATTGCAATATTCCAGTTGCGTGAAGGAGCTGGTGATTGGTGGGAAAGTCACCATCGCAACGCTTTTGGACCAGGCGCAGTAGTTTCCTGGGCGGATTTCAAGGACAATACCTGAAGCAGTATTTCCCTATAGCAGACATGACCAAGCTCATGAATGACTTAAGGAAGTTGGAGCAAGGAATGAAAACTGTTTGGGAGTAGGAGACGTAATTTGTCAGGATCATCTTTTTCATCTCATCAATTAATCAACATGAAGATCAGAAGATATATCACCTACTTGAGGCTTGAGAGAGAAGACATTCATAGGTGTCCATTAGTTGTCAAGAGTATGACTTATAGAAAACTGGTGGATCGAACTATTCAAGCGAAGATATAGATTAATGCCTGCATAGTAAAACATGTCTGGAAGCGGAAGAATCCATATACACGAGCTAATAGGAGTTCCCAAAGGAAGCAACATCAAAATAATTAGGCGTATAAGTCAAAAACAAATCCTTGATGCGTTCATTGCGAGAAATTACATTTTGGGACTTGTAACTTGGTCGTCGGCAAATGTTTCAACTGTTATAGTATCAATCATAAAACTACAAGAATATGTGACATAAGTCAAGTGGAGAACAATTTCAGAAGCATCGCAAAAAAGAGTTGAGCAAAGCAGAATTATTTTCAGCCTCAACAACAACAATAACAAATGGTGGCATCTCAACCGTATTAGTTGTATCCTCCTGCACCATAATAACAACAGTATCAGCAACCAAAGCAGCTGTCATGGATGTATCAATAACCCTCAATGGTGCAACACTATCCTCAACGAACTAAAACTACATAGCAGCCCAGACAAGCAATTCCATCACAAGCATTTGTTATGGCGTTGATAGAAGCTTTTGAAGCTCCCGATGTGATGACAGGTATCATCCTTACTTCAAATCAACCGACAATGATATTATTTTTCTGAGGCAACACATTCATTCATCTCAAACAATTTGCATCCAGTGTATTAATTTCTTTATTACAATCGCACCTATCAATCACCCTGTCATCTGGCTCACATGTGATTGCTATTTAATGTGTTCGTGATTGTGACATTATCATAAATGACATGCATATGCCTGTTATTCTCATTTTATTCCCACTAGTTGAGTTTGATGTAATCTTGAGTATGGATTGGTTAGCCACATATCATACAATTATAAATTATTGTAAGAGACAGGAGAATTTCTGCATACCTAGCTCAATTCCCTTCTGCTTCAAGGGTATCAGAGGAGCTATTTTTTGTCCAATATCAGTGCATGCAAGTCTTTCTTTGAGAAATGCAAAATATGTTCATTTCTTCGTGTTCTGCGTTGTTGAGGTATACCGCCTTTAGGACTTGGGATGTGACAAAATGATTAAATGATATATATATACATAAATGAGTTATTAAGAAGTTAGACGCTTATGTTGGAATTCTTAAACTTTGTTCCATCTTAAATGAAAAACAGTTTAAGATTGATATTATAAATCCAAAGAAAAATAGGCGGCGGAGAAGAGTTCAAATTAAGTATCTAATTTAACACAGTAGAATTGGATGTACAACTGAAGAAATAACTTATGTGCTAATCCTTTTTAATATGTTTTAATTCTATTATTGCATCAATAAAATTACTTAACATATGAAATTTAGCTTATTTTGGGAGTATTTTGATCCAAAAGACATTTTGGTGTCTATCGCATAATTAAACAATTATATGTCTAAATAGCCAAAAAATGAGGGATTAAAATTCAAAAAAAAAAAATTGAATATTTCTTTTGTTAAATAACTTTTTTGTATAAGATAAGGCGTACCTTTGCTGTGGGGAGACATGCATTAGTGAGCAGAATGAATGAACTTCCTCAGAAGATGCTGCGTTGTAGATGCCCAATGACTCTTGCAATGGTGCAATCTGGCTATACTGATTGGGTGCCATGTATCCGCTACCAGCGGATACCTCGGTATTGCGGCGGTGCTCCATCAAAGATGGAACAATAGCCCTCATCTCAGCCGCCAAAGCAGCCGGAAAGCCGTGATTTATCACTCGGAAGCAGCCCATCTCGGTTATTGCTGCGGCCAGCTTCTGCTTCCCCGCCTGAACGAAGTTATTAGTCAAATCGATCACCGGCACGGAAATCTTCGCCGTTTCCATCACTTACAAATTCCTCTGTTTCGCTCAGCTAGGAGATCGCCAGGGGGAGGCTTTGCTGCTTGAGGCGGGTTGGGGTGGATTTAGGGCAGCTGTAGTTTATATTCTGCTTGCAGGTATGATCCAGACAGTCTGATATAGATTACGAGGAAAAATTGATTTTTTGTTTGATTTTTTGTTTGAAGATGCTTGTTCAGACCAACTTACTGTAATTATTTTTAGAAAAACAGAATTATCTGGGCAAAATAATTAATAAAATAGAAATCACAAACTATTATAAATCAATTAAATAAAATAAGTTAGAGCCCTCATTTTTTCGTTTGTATCAAAAGTAATAAAATAAAGTGAAACATAATTACAACTATAATTAAAAATATTAAAATATTTATTTTAAAATTCTAACGATGTATGTCCTCAAATGCACTGTCCTCCTGTAAAATCATCGTACCCCGATCACTATCGGCTGTGGAATATGTTGGAATGTCGACCCAACGAAAGAAACTGCACTGCCCTGAAACTCACTTGTGACAACCGCCTATCAACCATAACTTCTGAAAGAGCATCCAAAGCTCAACATATTTCAACAATTTAATTGGTCACATCGAAAAGTAAATTAAAAACGGAGTTGAAAAATCACATAAATTATTTTATATTTTAACATTGGCACATCCAAATTATCTCTTCATTTCACCATATCTCATAGTAGGGAGAAAGATAAATGAAACTACTCAGACTTCATGAGAAAGATACGACAAAACAGAAATTTAATATATAAAAGAAAGTTCATACAACATTAATAAATAAGCAACACTTATCTGAAACTCTTTCTTAAAGTAAATCCCTTGTAGCCTCTCTTAGGAAATGTAGGAAGAAGAAATCTCTCACTTCTCTCCCTCTCCAACACTCTTAGAGAAGAATTCACACTTAAACTCACCATAAAAACTCAAAACTATAAAGAAAATAAATGACTAATGGTGTGGAATGGCATGGAAAGCGGTTGAAGAGTGTGAAGGGGCGCGAAGGAAGGTCTAAAAGAGGGGGTTTTTTTTATCAATTTCGTCTCTAAATAGAGCCTAATATTGGTTTTCCAATAGGTGCATCCAAAAACTCTTCAAAAAGCATCCACATTCGTCGAATCTTCTAGAAATATAGCCTGCACCGACACTAGCGTCGTCGGCACCAGTGGTCATTTAATTAGACCGCGCTCACTGTCAAATGGCGCCGTCGGAGCTTAACATATCTTCTAAAACTCAATTTTGACTTTAAATTCCATTTTTTTTGTTTCATTTTTGCTCCAAGTCTTAAAAATCAACAACATGCAATAAAACATGAAAATTACATTCCTTGAAAGTGCAATATCACCAAAAATGAGTATAAAATATGAGTCTAAAAATGCATATATTTTGGTGTATCACATTTTAAACTTTTTGAACATCCAAGAACATTCAGAGGTCATAGATAAGAGTAAGAATATAGATTTTTACCTTTTCTGAAGAGATTTGGTGGGAGATTTTGAGAGATATCTGAAATGAATTATAGGCACTTTGTGTGGATCTGCAGAAGGCTTTGTTTGAAGGATTTTCATCTTTTTTTAGAGTGAAAAGTTACTATTGTGTTTTTCATTATCTTTAAATGTTTTAAACACTTTTCTAGTAAAGTTTCTTTGATTTAAACAAATTTTTTTTTTTTGTATTTTCTCCATGCTTAGTGAGTAGTTTTCCTTACTCTTTTTCCTTGTTATGAGATTTAATCATGTGTGGGGTTTCAAAAGTTTGAAGATTTCTCTTATTCCAAAATTGTGATGGTATTTTCACTAATTCTTCGTTGAGTTTGCAAAATTGCCACTTGTGAGGTTAAAATTTATTGTAAAATGTAATGACCTAGGAGGGCTATGATTTCATTAAACTAGTGAATACCACACTTAACTTTGGAAAGAGTCATCGCGATTGTCGTAGGGGAAGTGTAAATAAATATGGAGATAAGTTTTGATAGACTTGAAATTGATGTTTATAGGGTGATGGTCAGGATTTTTTTATCAATTTGGTTTGGAGTTTGGATCTAAGGGTCTTTAGTAGGTCCTATAGAGAGGGCATGGTGAGTAATTTGGAAGTGAGAGGCCAGAATCTACTCAGCAATGCTACACAAGCTGAAACAAACTTTAGTTTAGCCAATGTTTTTTACATGCACTGATAGGGGGTAAAGGATAAGTATGTTCCTATTTCTCACAATACATCATTTAAACCTTTAAACTTTTTTATTCTTACATAGTTTATGATCTCATCGCAGGGGGAATGAGATTTTAATTATTTAAGACCTTTCCAAAATTGAACCAACCTCCTTAGATTTGTTTTTTATTTAATTTAATTAATTATAATTTTAACATAAATTAGTGAATTTAAGAAAACCAAACTTTTTAAAAAGTACAAACTAAGAGCTGATAGTAGTAGACTAGAATTAGCCTAAGAAATTTCTTACCATGTTTCTCTGTGGGATTGATATTAAGGTTTTTAAAGAAAACACTATATTGCTTGAAATGATATGTATACTTACGTAGCACGCCAAGTGTGTAAACTATTAATCAAAAATTCTAAATTTTATAACATATTTATTTTGCACACTAGTCGCTAAAAATAAATTGGGTAAAGTTTTTTACCATTTTTTGGAAATTAAATTACCACGTAATTGCGGGTCGGGTCAAGTTTTTTGCGTCGTTGTCAGGGACTTGACTTTGAATTAGTGTGTAACACTAGGGTCACATCATTTTTGGCGTCATTGTCGGGGATGCTACAGTAAGAACTTTAGAAGAATTTTAGTTGAACATATAAGACTTAGATTTATAAATTATAATGTTATTGTATAGTGTGTTTAATTATTGTGTGTTTATTTCACAAAAAATCCAAAATACTAAAAATATTTTTGATATCTATCATATTAGTTAAGATTTTAGATTTGTATGCATAGTTCAAGAGCTGTAGATCTTAGATTATATGACTCGAATCTACTGAGAATTTTTAGGAGGATTATGAATAAAAAAAACTCCATGAACTTAATGTAAAAAATGTCAGATCAATAATGTAATTAATTTTTAATTTCAAATTATAATGCTAGTCGTTTTGATAAAGTAATACCCAAGTGGGTAGCGAATTTTCAAGAAGATATGCTTTCTATTTTAACTTCTCAAGTTGCAGATATTGCGAGAAAGTTAAATCATTATGTGGTAAGTTTCCTCAAGGGCCCCCAATTATTGAGAAAAATTTATTTAGACAATTGATCAAAACCAAATCTTTTGAAACTACCCATGAGATATACAATCCTTATTCCGATTACTACAACCCATGTGGGAAAATTTTTTTGAACTTTAACTGGAATAATAATTTTGGAAGATAAATTTAATTGTGGGAAAATAAGCAATTTAATCAGACATGTAATTGGAATAATCAGGATGACTTTAATGATGGACTTTCTTTTCCTTATAGATTTAACTCCAACCCACAGGATAAGGAGAAGGAATTACTGTTATAAGAGGTTGTAATTCAAATGATGAGTCAGTTAGAAAGTCTAGGAGCTGCAATAATGAATATAGAAAACCAACTGGAGTAGATTATTAATTCAATTAACATTTATCCTCCAGAAATGTTATTTGAGATAAACCTTAAGGAGAAGAATAATTGGTAAGATAAAGCTATCCAACTTAGAAGTGGAAGAGAATTCAAAGATATGGTTCAAATAAACGTTGAGTTGGGAAAAGAAGAAAAGGAGATTGAAAGACCAATGGAAGAAATTCTTAAGGAATTAGAAATAGAAAGCATATCTTCTTGAACTATCTTATAGAGATTCATTTCTTATAAGTTTTAAGGATGATATTAATATGCAAGTTGAGAAAATCATTAGAAGAATATTGGATCTAGAAGGAAACTTGAGGAACAATAATTGTAATCAGTCTGAAAAGAAAAAGCTGAAAAAATGAACTTTGAGGATTTAGTAAGAATCTCAAGATTTGAAAAAGATTGGGTAATTGATCAATGATTAATTAAATGGAATTTTGATCCGAGAGGAACCCTTTGTCGGGCTGGCGAAGTTAAAACAAGCACTTTATGAGAGGCAACCCACAGTTATCAGTGTGGTTTGATTTAGTATGCTTGAGAGGCATGATTGTTAGTGTTGTATTATGTTTGTTTTAGTGTGGATCGGTCAGCTTGATTAATTATAGGTGGATGTTTGGATTGTTAGTGGTTTGATTTATCTTTTGTGTCATGATGAAGGTGATTCCTTAACTTCTCATTATAGTTAGACTTTTATTTGTTCTCTTGTAGTAGTTGGATTAACGATTTTACTTTGACTCAGGTCTCAATCAAATTTGAGTTTTACTGGAGACATCTTGAGTTTGGATAGAGATAATTCCATCTCAATTTTGTTACTTCCTTTTTTGTTGATGTTTTCATTTGGTAGGAGTCATGAACCTACTTGGTGTGCAACATGTGGATGATCTTGCACTACTCGTATAACTGTTTGGAGTGCTTAATTAATGAGATAAGGTGATGCCTGAGGTTTGTGCTCGTGAGCCAATATATCTGCGATAATCAAATATAT